>JAJIBD010026040.1:0-15990 GCA_021461705.1 Cryptotis parvus | reverse complement strand
ATTTATTTATTTTTTTAATATTTTTTTTTTTTTTTTAAGTATTTTATTATACCACCGCGAGATATACAAATAAAAAGATATACAATTAAAAAGTTCATGTTTGGGTTTTGGTCATACAGTGTTCCAGCACCCGTCCCTCCACCAGTGCCCATCTCCCACCACCAACATCCCCGGTTCCCCCCCCCTCTCCCCAGCCCCGCTCCATGGCAGGTTCTTTATTTCTTTCCCTTTCTCTCTCTTTCTTTCCTTCCCTTCCAGACTATGGATTACAGAACATACATTAAAAGGTTGTCATGTGTATCCTTTTGCCTCTATTTAATGCTCAGTTCTAGGTTGGCATTAGTACTCCTCGACAATTATTAGCACCCTGTTCCATTTTCTGTCTTACCTAAACTCTGACTCCCACACGTTTGTGATAATTTCCACCTTTGACAAGACCTCCTGATATATGTTTCACTTGACCTTGGATATTGGTATCATAATATGTACATATATATTTATGCCATGCAAATAAATGCAGTCATTCTGTATCTGTCTCTCTCCTTCTGGCTAATTTCGCTCAACATAATCTTCTCCATGTCCATCCATTTATAGGCAAATTTTATAACTTCATTTTTCCTAACAGCTGCATAGTATTCCATTGTGTAGATGTACCAAAGCTTCTTTATCCAGTCATCGATTTTCGGGCACTCTGGTTGCTTCCAGATTCTGGCTATTGTGAATAATGCTGCTATGAACATAAAAGTAGGGATGGTGTTTCCGCTGGCGTATTTTTGGTTTCCCAGAGTAGATTCCCAGGAGTGGTATGGCTGGGTCAAATGGGAGTTCAATTTCTAGTCTTTGGAGGAAAGTCCATATTGTTTTCCAGAAAGGCTGTACCAGCCGGCATTCCCACCAACAATGGATGAGTGTCCCCTTTTCCCCCACATCCACGCCAGCACTTGTTGTTCTTGCTCTTTGAATATGTGCCAGTCTCTGTGGTGTAAAGTGGTATCTCATTGTTGTTTTGATTTGCATCTCTCTGATGATTAGTGATGATGAGCATTTTTTCATATGTTTTTTGGCCATTCGAATTTCTTCCTTGCTGAAGTTTCTGTTCATTTCTTCTCCCCATTTTTTGATGGGGTTGTTTGTTTTCTTCTTGTAAAGTTCTACCAGTGCCTGATATATCCTGGATATTAACCCCTTATCAGATGGGTATTGGGTGAATATTCTTTCCCATTCTGTGGACTGCTTTTGTATCTTAGTCACTGTTTCTTTTGAGGTGCAGAAGCTTTTTAGTTTCATGTAGTCCCATATGTTTATCTTTTCTTCTAGTTGCTTTGTTAGTGATGTTTCACCTTTGAAGATGCCTTTAGCTTCAATGTCGTGGAGGGTTTTTCCTATATTTTCTTCAATGTACTTTTATGGATTCAAGTCTGATATTGAGATCTTTAGTCCATTTTGATCTGATTTTTGTGCATGGTGTTAGACACAGGTCCAAATTCATTTTTTTACATGTTGCTGCCCAGTTTTCCCAAACACCACTTGTTGAAGAGGCTTTCCTTACTCCATTTTAGACTCATTGCACCTTTATCAAAGATTAAATGATCATGTGTTTGAGGTTGGGTGTCAGGATACTCAATTCTATTCCATAGGTCCACAGGTCTGTTTTTATTCCAATACCATGCTGTTTTAATTACTACTGCCTTGTAGTACAGTTTGAAGTTGGGAAAAGGTGATGCCTCCCATCTTCTTTTTCCCGAGGATTGCTTTAGCTATCCTTGGGGGGTTTATTGTTCCATACAAATTTCAGGAGCGTTTGGTCAATTTCTTTGAAGAATGTCATCGGTATCCTCATAGGGACTGCATTGAATCTGTACAGAGCTCTAGGGAGTATTACCATTTTGACAATGTTGATTCTCCCCATCCATGAACAGGGAATGTGTTTCCATTTCCTTGTGTCCTCTTTTATCTCTTGGAGCAGTGTCTTGTAGTTTTCTTTGTACAGGTCCTTTACATACTTGGGTAAGTTGATTCCTAGGTATTTGATTTTCTGTGGCACAATTGTGAATGGAATAGTTTCCTTAATATCCCTTTCTTCTCTTTCGCTATTTGTATATAGGAAAGCCACTGACTTTTTGGGTGTTGATTTTGTATCCTGCCACTCTACTATATGCGCTCTATTGTTTCTAGGAGTTTTTTGGTAGAGAGTTTAGGGTTCTCTAGGTATAATATCATGTCATCTGCAAATAATGATAGCTTGACTTCTTCCTTGCCTATCTGGATGCCCTTGATGTCCTTTTCTTCTCTGATTGCTATGGCAAGTACTTCCAGTACTATATTGAATAAAAAGAGGTGAGAGGGGGCAACCTTGTCTTTGTCCCTGATCTCAGGGGGAAGGCTTTCAACTTTTCCCCCATTTAGAATGATGCTTGCTGTGGGCTTTTGGTAGATGGCTGTAACTATCTTGAGGAAAGTCCCTTCAATTCCCATTTTCTGGAGGGTTTTAATCATGAACGGGTGCTGGATCTTGTCAAATGCTTTTTCTGCGCCTATTGAAAGGATCATATGGTTTTTATTTTTTCTTTTATTGATATGATGTATTATGTTGATTGACTTGCGAATGTTGAACCATCCTTGCATTCCCGGGATGAATCCAACTTGGTCATGATGTATAATCTTCTTGATGAGTCTTTGGATTCTGTTTGCTAGTATTTTGTTGAAGATCTTAGCATCCGTGTTCATCAGGGATATTGGTCTGTAGTTTTCTTTCTTTGTGTTGTCTCTCCCTGCTTTGGGTATCAGGGTGATATGTGCCTCGTAGAAGCTGTTTGGGAGTGTTTCTGTTTCTTCTATTTCCTGGAAGAGCTTGAAAAGGACTGGCAGTAGGTCCTCCTTAAAGGTTTGGTAGAGTTCACTAGGGAATCCGTCTGGACCTGGGCTTTTGTGTTTGGGCAGACTTTTAATTACTGTTTCTATTTCCTCGATGGTGATAGGCTTATTCAGGTATTGGAGGTCTTCTTGTTTCAGCCGTGGAGGTTATAGGACTTCAGGAATTGATCCATTTCTTCTAGATTCTCATGTTTCACGGCATACAGGCTCTCAAAGTAATCTCTGATGATCTTTTGATTTCTGTGGTTTCTGTTGTGATGTCACCCTTTTTATTTCTGATTCTGTTTATTTGGGTTTCTCTTTCCCTGTCCTTACAAGTCTTGCCAATGGTTTGTCAATCTTGTTTATTTTTTCAAAAAAACCAGCTCTTGGTTTCATTAATCTTTTGGATTGTTTTTTTGGTTTCCAACTCATTGATTTCCCTCTCTAAGTTTTATTATTTCCTTTTTTCTGCCTGGGTTGGGCCCTCTTTGTTGGTCTTTTTCAAATGTCTTCAGCTGTGTAGTCAGGTTATTTATGTGGGCCCTTTCTTGTTTCCTGATGAATGCTTGCAGAGCTATAAACTTCCTCTTAACACGGCTTTTGCCGTGTCCCACAAGTTCTTATAATTGGTGTCTTCATTTTCATTTGTTTCCAGAAATCTTTGGATTTCCTGTTTGATTTCTTCTATGACCCATTTGTTGTTCAGCAGTGAGCTGTTCAGTTTCCAGGTGTTTGGTTTGACTCCCTGTTTCTGTGTATGGTTAACTTCCATTTTCAGTGCATCATGGTCTGAAAAGATAGCTGACACAATTTCTATCTTTTTAATTTTATTGAGGTATGCTTTGTGGCTCAGCATGTGGTCTATCTTGGAGAATGTTCCATGTGCACTAGAGAAAAATGTGTATTCAGCTTTTTTGGCATGAAAAGCCCTGTATATATCCACTAGCTCTCTTTCTTCCATTTCTTCCTTCAGGGCCAATATTTCCTTGGTGAGTTTCAGTCTTGTTGATCTATCCATCGCTGATAGAGCAGTGCTGAAGTCTCCAACTATTATTGTGCTACTGTTAATGTCTTCTTTGAGGTCTCTTAGCAGTTGTTTTATGTATTTTGCTGACCCCTCGTTGGGTGCATATATGTTTAGTAGTGTAATTTCTTCCTGGTGTACATACCCTTAATTAATAAGAAGTGGCCTTCGTTGTCCCTTCTAACCTTTTTCAGCCTGGAAGTCTATATTATCTGATACTAATATGGCCACACCAGCCTTTTTGGAGGAGTTGTTTGCATGGAGAATGGTCTTCCAACCTTTGACTCTGAGTCTGTGTTTGTTCTGATTATTCAGATGCGTTTCTTGTAGACAGCAGAATGTTGGGTCCAATTTTTTAATCCATTTTGTCACTCTGTGTCTCTTAATTGGTGCATTTAGACCATTGACATTGAGAGAGATTATTGTCATTGGATTTTGTGCCATCTTTCTTTTTTGTGTTTGTTGTGCTTATGGGTTTGGTCGCATTAGAGTAGACCCTTCAGTCCTTCTTTAAAGTTGGTTTTGAGTCCATGAAGTTCCTGAGTTGTTGCTTATCCATGAAGTTGTGTATCTTTCCTTCATATCTGAATGTGAGCCTGGCCGGGTAAAGAATTCTTGGTGAAGCCTGCAGTTCATTGAGCCTTTCGCAATATCCCACCATTGTTTTCGGCTCGGAGTGTTTCATCAGAGAAGTCTGCTGTAAATCTTAGAGATGTTCCTTTGTATGTGATTTCCTTCTTTGATCTTGCTGCTTTCAGTATTCTATCCCTATCTATAGTTTTTGTCATTTTTATTAAGATGTGTCTTGGAGTATTCTTGTTGGGGTTTCTTTTAGCTGGTATCCTACGGGCCTCTTGGATCTTGAGGCAAGCATTCTTTAGTTCCGGGAACTTTTCAGCAATGATGGCTTTGACAGTTTCTTCTTCATCAGGGTTTTCTTCTTGCCCTTCTGGGACCCCAATGATCCGTATGTTGTTTCTTCTGGCTTCATCCCGATTATCTCTTGTTGTCTGTTCGGTAATTGTGAGCCTTTTTTTCTATCTTCTGGTGTTGTGTAGAGAATCTTTGGAACTCGTCTTCGAGATCACTAATTCTTTCTTCAGTAGCTATTATTCTGCTATGATGGCCTTCCACTGTGTTTTTTTATTTCATTTACCTCATTTTTAATACCTGTCATTTCCCTTTGCATTTTCCTCACTTCTTCTATCATGTCCTCTTGTATTTTATTGATTTTGCATTCCATTGCTTCTTTGAATTCCTTTTGAATCCTTAACAGTTCTTTCCCGAAATTCTTTTCAGAGAGGTTATGCAACTCATTGGTATTGCTAGACTCCATCTGGACCAGTGACTTCACTCACAGAGCTTGATGGAATTTTGTGTTGCTTTACCATTATGACTATTGTAGGTTGCAACTGTGAGTTCTTGGGTGACTAGATAGTACAGTTAGTAGGTGTCTGGTCTGTTTGCAGAGTTTGGGTGGGTGGCAAGGATGTAGGAACCAAGGTTCACTGGTACCTCATGCAAGGTAGGTAGTGAGAGGGTCGCGCTGACGCTAGCCCGCGCGTTTTGAGTTTTGGGATGTTCCCAGAAGCTCAGGGGCGCAAGGGTCGGTCTGGCTGGAACCAAGGCACTTTGCCTTGGTTCCCGTTGATGGAGTTTCCGCCTTCCCTGGGGCAGCTTGGGGTCCGCGGAGACGCAAGAATCACACACACACACTGTGGGGGGAGTGGAGGCGCTTCCGGGAAGCTCAGGGCGCAACGGTCGGGTCGTTGGCTGGAACCAAGGCACTTTGCCTTGGTTCCCGCTGATGGAGTTTCCGCTCTTCCCTGGGGCAGCTTGGGGTCCGCGGAGACGCAAGAATCACACACACACCTGTGGGGGGAGTGGAGGCGCTTCCGGGAAGCTCAGGGCGCAAGGGTCGGGTCACCCGGCTGGAACCAAGGCACTTTGCCTTGGTTCCCGCTGATGGAGTTTCCGCTCTTCCCTTGGGGCAGCTTGGGGTCCGCGGAGACGCAAGAATCACACACACACCTGTGGGGGAGTGGAGGCGCTTCCCGGGAGCTCAGGGCGCAAGGGTCGGGTCCCGGCTGGAAACCAAGGCACTTTGCCTTGGTTCCCGTTGATGGAGTTTCCGCCTTCCCTGGGGCAGCTTGGGGTCCGCGGAGACGCAAGAATTACACACACACCTGTGGGGGAGTGGAGGCGTTCCCGGGAGCTCAGGGCGCACGGGTCGGGTTCAAATCGGCTGGAACTAAGGCACTTTGCCTTGGTTCCCGCTGATGGAGTTTCCGCCTTCCCTGGGGCAGCTTGGGGTCCGCGGAGACGCAAGAATTACCACACACCTGTGGGGGAGTGGGAGGCGTTTCCCCGGGAACCTAGGGCGCACGGGTCGGGTCGTTCGGGCTGGAACCAAGGCACTTTGCCTTGGTTCCCCGCTGATGGAGTTTCCGCCTTCCCCTGGGGCAGCTTGGGGTCCGCTGGAGACGCAAGAATTACACACACACCTGTGGGGAGTCGAGGCGTGTCCCGGGAAACCCCAGGGCTTAATCGGCTTTATACTCTAGCATCTTTACGTGATTAATCACGCAAATTTAAAGCAGAAAAAGCTAAGTAAAATAGACTGCACTCATGGCACGAAAATAGTTCAGCAGGTAAGGTAATTTGCTCCAACAGCTCATATAGGTTTACTCCTCAGCACATGACATACGTTGCTTTGGCACCACCAGATTAATCCCAGAGTGTAAGGCCAGAAGTGGTCACTCCCTAGCACCACCAAGTATGGGGCCAAAAAACTAACAAACAAAAACAAATAAACTAAAATAAAACCATACACTATTATTTTCTGTGAAATTAAAGTAGCTTTTAGAAGTTTTACATTCTCTTAAGTGTTCTCTCTTTATATTTCTAACTTTATACACAGCTGGCTGGTTAGCTATTATTCACAGAAAATGATCTCTAGTTGGAAGAACAGAGACAGACAGTTAAAATACAAGCAAAGAAACAGAGAGAGACAGAGAGATGCCAGAGATATGGCATGCAGAGAGTATTGTGAGAGAGACAGAGAGAGACAGAGAGACAGAGAGGAGAGCATTTGTAATGGTATACAGACAGACAGACAGACAGACAGACAGACAGACAGACAGACAGATAGATAGATATAAAAAGTTGCTGATGTGTCCATCAGGGCCCAGTCCTAAAAACCCGAGTTAGTTCCGCCATCTACAGAAGAAATGAAACTGTGGACATCATATATAATAGTGCCCCTGATTTCTAAAAGTCCCCAAAAGAGAGAAAGGAAAGGAGGTTATTGCAATAATAATAAAGCCCCAGAATGCACCACTCCAGAGATGTTTACTTGCTCCAGGACACAAATGAGGGCAGTTCCATATAGGCAGGCATGAAAACCAGCACTGTTCATTCTCTCCTCTCTTCTCTCTCTCAGAAGCCTCCCCATGACTACTCCCTAGTAGCTAGGGCCAGCGAGCAGTCAGAGGTCGCAAAGGCGCTAGCTATATTTTCTTTTTAATCCACTCCTGCGGATAGAAAAGAGCAGTAAACAAATCTTGGACAGGCATATAAAAAAGTAGTTAGGGAGAGAAGTTAGAATATAATTTAAAACATCCCACATGGTGGAATCACTATGGACAGAGCCTGAGGTGCAAAGCAAAAGGTTTTGGCCCAACTGTTTATTTACAAATTTGGAGCCAAGCACTGGATTCAAAAACAAGCCTGTAAAATTCCTTATAGACAAGGGCCAAAGTATCTAACAATTATGTGCCTGAAGTTCACCATTTAAGTTGTGGTAATGGCAGCTGAGAATCGAAGTGAATCTCACTTTCTGTTGCTGCTTCCAAGGGACTCAAACCCAGATCCTCCTCACGGCCATTTTAAAACTTGTGCCTACACCCAAAAGAAAAACCAGTCACTCAAGCCTTCTTGATAAAAGGCAGACACAAAATTAATAGCAACTTCTTAATTTACCTCTTTAAAGTCCCTGTCTCCCCAGCTCATTTTGAGACCCTGGGATTAGAACTTCAACACATGTGCCAGCCTGCCACAACTCACTATATTCATAAGATGCACCATACTTGTATATGCTGCTGGATTCTCGCTTTGCTAATGTTAATTAAATTTTGCACTTGTATTCATGAGTATTATTGGTTTGTCTAATAACCTCCTCACTAGGTGCCTGATCTCCTTTGAATTCCCAGCACTCAGTGAAGTTATGGTGCTTATGAAGGTCTTTGAAAACACTCTATGTAACCTAACAGGAGAAATATTTATACACACAAATGGGGTAACTGGCTAGATGCACCCATTGCATGCGGAGTAAATATTATTTTCCCCAGCAAAACAGCAGATTAATGACAATGGCTGGATAGAATCCAGATTTAAAATCATATAAGACAAGCCTAGTCTCTAAAATGCTTGCAACTTAACAGAATATTACCATCTCAAGATGGCATTCAATCAGTGAATAATGAAGTATAATATATGTATATAGACTCAAGGAACAGGAATACTAATATGATAATAAATACAAAAATAGAAATAGAAAAGAAAGTCCAAAGTTCAAAAAAATAAACCCAGGTAAATTCAAACCAATACAATGATAATCATTATAGATCTTGGTAACATACTTCCCATGTGTTGGATGACAGATTTAGCTAAACTGGGAGCTTTGGTGTTTTGCCCACTTCCATCTTAAATCTATTTAAGCCAAGGTTTATTCTAATGAGCTCTCTCTATGTAAACACTGCTAGAGAGTGTGGGAGAATTACAGAGTCACCTTGAGAATAACTTCTGACTTATACATCTACTAAGACTTCTATGTTTTCTAGATTGGGCACAGCTCCTCTTATACCCACTGCACCCAGCGTGGGACAGTGAGAATTTACCAGGAGACTACCACCCTGGCTACGTAGGACTATAGGAAGACCATAGAAGGACATATTAGTTTGCTCTAAGCAGGCGAGTGTGACAATTCAGTAGAACAAGATACTCAGAATCACCCTGGTGCAGACAACAAGAAGACCTGTGGTACCATCTAGATTACATGAAGCTCAAAAAAATTATGATGTATTACATTACATCAGCCTCTCTCTCTCCAGTGCTTTACACAAGAGATAACTCCGGATTAGTCCTTGCATAACCTTCGTATACCCGCAATAGGTGTGGTACCTACACTCCGTTTAGAGTTCTTTGTTGACACGACCCTCCCTGGAATTACTTCGGGGTATAAAGGAAGGGGGACTGGCTTTTGGCCCTCAGCTTTTGACTTTCGGCTCCCTGTGGCTTGGCCTCGGCTTTCGGCTTTGGCTCCTTGGCTTTGGCTTTTTGGCTTTTTGCTCCTTCTCTGGGTAGGACTCATCTCGGTAAGATCCTCTCTCTTTGGTGGGAGACTTGGGCTCTTTGTATGGTCTAGGTTTGGACCAGAGCTAGAGTTTGTTCATTATATGGAGTGCTGTGGAAGAGCTTTTGTACTATTAAAAGCCTTTGGAACTGCACCGACTCGTGAGTTTTCATCTGTTCTCTGGCATACTTGAGGTAGAAGAGAACTTCCGTTCTGACACTGTTGGGGACCCCAGCAGCATCCCCAACACTCCATGACTGTATACTCTCCTGTCCATGTACATGTATTACACACACACACACACACACACACACACACACACACACACTCCCATGGAAACATTCTCTCCCTCGATACTCACCCATTTTCCTCACTATACCTTCTTCACCAGTGAAGGTTTTTCCCTACAGTCCTAGAAGAGTACTCGCCGGTATTTTTTATTTTCTACATACGATCTCATCATATAAATACATTCTTTTTCCGTTATAAAGTGATTTCCACAAGGTGATTTGACACACTGTAGGGCACATAATATTTTCCAGAGAGAACAATCATGATTTTACAACTGGACACAAGATAACTAGCTTTAGAAGTATGAATCATATTCCTAGAACAGCGTGATAAAACAATTCAACTATGTGAAATGTAAATACATTTTGAAGGAAAAAAAATCTCTTCAACTTATCTGTCTGAATTCTCACAATGTGGTAATTGGAAGCATAATAAATGACTGGTGAAAGTTTATTTTGGGTGCTATTTGGGGGGGTCAGATATGTAAATACTTAGGGGTTACTCCTCGACCGTGCACCCAGGAATTACCTTCTGAAAGTGCTCAGAGGACCATCTGGTATAATGGAGATTGAACCCAAGTCAGCCACATGAAGGCAAACTCCCCACCTACTGTACCTGTCACTCTGGCTTGAGAGCAATTTTGCTTCCTTCCTTGTAATATTGCAGCCAGTTAATTCCCTAAACAATATAGATTTGGCCTGAATAGGTCACTCTTTACGGATTTTAAAATATAGTTTGATGAAAATATTTTCTCTTCCTTATGACATCCTTATTTTCTAATTCTCATTTAGTAAGAATATATATTATAAATGTTATATGTGACATACATGTATCAACTACTCGTGTGAGGCTTCCAGACAAAAGCAGGATATTGGTGGTTAGGCTTTTGGGGCTGAGGGTAAATGTGGTTATATTTGGATGCTTATTGAGTATGAGTGTGCGTGGGACTTGACACATCAAACACGGCACTGTTCAAAAGCTAAACTGTGCAAACATCTGTCCTACCTTCACCACATTATTCCTTCCGCTACCAAAAGTTTTTGTTACACCCATTGAACCCCATAATCTCTGGGATTCAAAACCACTTGAGAACAAAGCCAATTAATGCTGGAAAACAATACCTGTTTTTAGACTATGGAAATTTCTTCCTCTTCATATTTTCTATGTCTAGAGACATGTAAATAAATGACTAGCTAAGCTAGTAAACATTTGTGAAATTTTTTTCCAGAAGTTTTATATAATTTTTATAACACAACATTTACTTAAAATATTTGTTTATATGGGCAAGTACTGCATCTGATGACGGTCAGAAGTTGTTACCCCTTGTTTGTTACCACAGTGATGACAAACTGGAGCACAGCACCTAAAGTACCGCAGAGTCTTGAACTTCCGTGAAGAAGAGGGTTGGGAATCTAAGCTAGACTCAGAAAGTAGCTGTTTGCTGCCAGGCAGCTCTCTGCCAAGCGTGAAATGGCTCTAATAGAGGTGTGGGGATGAAAAATCAATTTTCAAATCTTAGTACCATCCTATGAGCTGTACTTTGGTCATTTTTTTGTCTTCTTCAAATGTGATTATTCTTGAGAACATAGCGGAAGAAACAGAAAGTAATCTATTTGGAAACAATCTGAGTGGTGTAGCTTGATTTGCTATCAGGAGTCATCATCCAGAGACTGGCTCCCCAGGTGCCGTCAGGCTTACTTTATGCTTTAACTGACTTGGTATGTTACAATGGCTGCTCTGCCTCCTGTAGTTTGTAGAGGTGCACTGTATGTGCCCTGATAGCCACAGGACATAAAAGTGCTCTTCTTACCTAGGCTTCACAACCTGATCTCACCTTGAGATAAATACTTCATATCACCATGAGGCCAATTCCATACTAGGAGAATCTTTAAATAATAACAGGTCCTGAAGGAAATATGTGAGTTTACAGTTTACTATGTTAGCTAGACAATTTGACCAGAGGGTTTTTTCTGCAATCATGCACACAATGACAAGCAGCTCCTTGAGAAACTGATTTGGGAACAGTAAGATACTGAGTGTGGCTGACTTACCTTCCGCGAAAGAAGGCTTCACTCCCAGTCGAACCACTCGCTGGTGTAAGTTAGCCCTTGGCACCATGCCTGGCTGGGTTTACTCCCCAGACTCCAGTTTCTTCCAAAGATAAGTCAGGGGGTTATTACTCTGTAGGGCCCAGTTGGAGTGTGGGCGAGGTACAGTGATGCTACTAAGTGAAGGCTTTCTCTGTCCAGGATTGGTTCCTGCCTTGTGCCTCTAAGATACCAGGATAGGTTCTCGCCATCTACTTTAAGTGGAATTAGTAGGTTGAGACCTGAATGTATGAATGAATGTGACTTTGATATTTCATACATTTGAATAGTTTGGCCCCTTCATTTGAAACCTCGGTGATGTCAGTGTGACTATAAATGTGCCACATTAACTTAGGTTTTGTTGACATTAACCTAGTGTTAACTAGTTTGGTTAAACAATGTTTCCCCTATAGCTGAAGCTTTTCAGGAACTTATTGGTGATGCTAAGTGAAGACTTACTACTGTAAATCATACTATTACTATGAGCTGTGGCGAGTACTATCCAAAAGGCAAAAGTGGATCCAATATGTGGTTTTCAATAGTTTTGATCGGAAGGGAAAATTCAGAATTTTGAAACTGGTAACCTTCCCAAACAGGTTGGGAACTCTGGCTACTATAAGTCAGAGCAAGCTGAAGGCAGGTTCGGTTGGGGCCTATCTAAGTGGAACCATCACATGGCTATTTAACGTAGATGATAAAGTAGAAACGCCTACCAACATTTAGACAAAAATTATTTTCCTAATCTTCCTGGGTAGACCCTTTTAGAGAAGCAAGATAAAAGCTGTAATTCCTTCCAGGGGCAGAAAGCTATGGTGGATAAGACCAGCTGATGTTTGAGACCTGAGCTTTGATATTTTTGATCCAGCTGGTGACAGAGGTGGTCTGTGTGGAGAGAAGAAAGTGTCGCCAAAGGCAGGGAGCAAGACATTTGCATAAGTCTACCAAGGGAAAGGAAAGGGAAGTTCTACGCAAAACGAAGTTAAAGATTTGGGAAAAATTGAGAACAATACACGTAAGATAATGGAGAACCATGGCGTATTAGTAGAAATGACAGAATAAAAGATTTAAAAAGTGAAAAATCATGATTAGCCCCTAAAAGCATACTTTACACAAAGGAAGCAGAATCTAACAACCAGGTGGGGGAAGTGTGGCAAATGACGTTCATTGGGAGTGAAAGTAATTAAACAGTCGCCCTATGGATTATTAAATGTAAGATAAGTCTAGAATATTGTGTGTTCTTTCAAATAAACGAAGACAATGAATGGAGTACAGGCTGGTTGTAATCCAGGCTGCCTGCAGGCAAAGCTGGAATCCAACATCACTCTCATATTCCAAATGGATAGCCGAAAGTAACGGTAAAGTAGAAAGAATGACAAGTAGCCCATACTCATCAGACACACGAAACATCAGTAGATCAACACTAGCGCCAAACAAGAGGGAAAATGCTCTCCACCACGCCCTGGATTGAGTGTGGTTTAAACTAAACAATGTGGTGAGTATATCAGCTTGGAATCCCTTCAAGATTCCAGTTTGGGCCAGGTTACTGGGAAATATCACCAACATCATGGAATATCTTGAAGGCTAAATGTCTGTTTGTCTTCTTGCACCAGAAAATTGATTATTCTGGAAAAGCTCAACTCTAAAGCCAGGAGAACAACAGGCACAGAATGGAAGTCATTGGCGGGAAAAGAAACATTTTAGTCCTTGATTGTACAAGTTTTGTAATAGTTAGTCCTACAAAGGATGCTGAAACCTTCCAAACAGAACATATTCTAGGCGTGTGCTGGGGTGTGGGGTGTTAAGGGAGCAGGGTGAGAGGGAGACCATTTCTAGCGAATAATATGGACAGAAGGTAAACTATAGTTCTTGTGACCTTTGTTTTTAAGAGTCTCTTTAAACATTCTTGAGCTATAGGACTAGAATCACTCCTCCCGCAGAAATCCTGACTTGTATGTTTTGGGGGAAGCCAGTGTAAGTTGATAAGCTCATGGAAAACTAAAAAAATAAAATGGACTCACTTTCACTTCACAGTGCACATTTTAGTGAAGGGACATCAGGGTTGCAAAAATGCAGGCCCAGCCTTAGCTGGACAGCACAGCGAAGAGGCCACGCCCAGGAGGCCGACCCAGATTCAGTATCACATATTACAGTCCACTGCCAGGAATAATTCATGAGTGCAGAGCCAGGAAAATCCCAAGTATCACTAGGTGTTACCCTAAAAGCAATAAATAAAATTTTAAAAATGTGCCTACATTGGTGCGGGAAATGGGCACCTGGTGGAAGTGATGTGGTGCTGAAAACAATGTAATATGACCAAACCTGACATGAACATCTTTGGTAAATTGTATATCTCACGGTGGTATAATTCAAATATTTTTAAAAATAACCCAGGCTTACCAGTTTTCATTATTATAGGTGCTGCATTTAAAACAATTAAGCCTGCCATTCACCAGGGGTCAGGGGGTGATGCGCTACACTGGCATTAGCTAGTAAACAAGTGATCTTAAGTGTATGGGGTTCTTTCCTTTCCTTTGCTCCATAATTTTAGCTTGTTTTGGCACTGGCTGCCTGAGATTCACCTTATTTCTTATTTCTCTCATCTCAAGACCTAAGATGCCACTCACAATTTTTTCAAAAATGGTTTCTTTTCGTCACTACTGTATCGGTCAAGTCACTTTCCAGAACAGGCAGCTCCTCAGCAGGCTGCTGGCCTCTTCTCCCCGCCCCACTGCAGCCAACCTAACTGGCTAAGGCTGCAAGCACGCCAAACCGCTGCATGGCAAACCAAACGTGGCTGGTCCCGGTCAGAACATCTTGAGGCTTGAAAACAACTAGATTTAGTGGATATCTCTGAGGCATGGAGTCACATACCAGGAAACGCTCCTTATGTGTCAGTCTACATGTTGCAGGAAAACGTCTCACTGTGAAGCGTGTTAGGAAAATGAAAATATGATAGCTCCTTAAAATGCAGTATTTAGCAATATCTCCGGCGCCTCAGATCATAACTCGTGTCCTGAGGTTTTAGAGCTTTCTTTCCCTCATCACCTAGCTCCCATATGAAAATTATCTACAGAGCAAAGGTAACATCAGACTCTACAAAAGAGCCAACATTCAGAGAAGAGGATGTGGAGCGCTTTAGTTATTTCCTAAGCCCCTCGGCAGTAAACCTCCGTAAGAAATAATCAACCCTTTAGTAAATCTTGTCCCCTGAAAACATGAAGCTGTGAATAAATCTATAAGAAGTGCCAGATCTACATTTCTGCAAAATGAAGCAGAATTAAAGCAATTATCTAAATAATTTATCATGAGCTTCAAAGGGAGTAAGTAGCAGAAAATACTTCTAAAAGAGTATTTTGGCAGGGAAAATACATTTTTGTAAAAGATGGTTGAAGACTCTCTTGGCTCATTGCACAAAGAGCGGGAAGTCATTATAATGATGGAGTCTGAATGTACCCTTGCTAGGACTTCCCTCTGCTTAAAAATATAAAAGCAAAACTGATCAAAAATGTTACTGTGGTTTAGATTTCTGGCAACAGGCTAAAAAATGGAGGAAGAAGTTCAAAACAGTGGTTCATCACTGAGGATTAAGTCTTCTTTATTTCCTGGGTTCCAAATGTAAAAGACACAGGGTATCCCTCTAGTACACTACCCTTTGGCCCCACTTTTCTCCAGGTGAGCCCAAAATAAAATCCTTACCAGACACATGGCAGCAGAAGTTAGGAAGTTTTCCTGGGAAGACCAGACACTCCTTCGACATTCTTTCAGCGCTTATCAGATGCCAGGAGGGGTTTCTATTGAACTAGCTCCTTGGAACAGGCCCACACACAGGCCCCGGCAGCAGGCCTTTCCAAGCAGAATCTCAGATTCCCGAACTAAAATGTGGCTGGTGGAAAAAATCACAGTAGGGACCTCACCCCGTTTGTTAGTACTGTCAGGCCCATCTCCCAGACGCAAGTCGACTGAGAATCCCAGCGCCAGCTAAACAGAGAGCATCCGCGAAACACTAGAACATCAGGGATGATCCTCGTGGGGTTAGGTAGAGGAGCAAAAGAGAAGGGGAGCCAATGAGCAAATTGTAGAACAAGAGAGTAAAAGAGAGGATTGGGCAGAGTGCAAATTTTGGAAGACTGACATGTGAAAGTCAGGTAGAGAGTGTTAAAGTATAAGTACAAGGCTCTGGAGCTACCCCTTGACATTTTCCTCCTTTTTTAAAAATTTTGAAATTGAATCAACCGCATTACAGTTACAAAGCTGTTCTTGCGATCAGGACTACCAGCTTCACACCGAATAGCCCCTTGGGACTCAGGTGATAACCATAGCCCTAAATGAGACGACCTTTACTTTTAAAAGGAGCACCTGCACAGCCAGCCAGACGCTTC
>JAJIBD010026038.1:0-169353 GCA_021461705.1 Cryptotis parvus | reverse complement strand
TTTTTTTTTTTTTAAGTATTTTATTATACCACCGTGAGATATACAAATAAAAAAGATATACAATTAAAAAGTTCATGTTTGGGTTTTGGTCATACAGTGTTTCAGCACCCGTCCCTCCACCAGTGCCCATCTCCCACCACCAACATCCCCGGTTCCCCCCCCCCCCCTTCCCCCAGCCCCTGCTCCATGGCAGGTTCTTTATTTCTTTCCCTTTCTCTCTCTTTCTCTTTTCCTTCCCTTCCAGACTATGGATTACAGAACATACATTAAAAGGTTGTCATTTGTATCCTTTTGCCTCTATTTAATGCTCAGTTCTAGGTTGGCATTAGTACCCTCGACTATTGTTAGCCCCCTGTTCCATTTTCTGTCTTACCTAAACTCTGACTCCCACACGTTTGTGATAATCTCCACCTTTGACAAGACCTCCTGATATATGTTTCACTTGACCTTGGATATTGGTATCATAATATGTACATATATATTTATGCCATGCAAATAAATGCAGTCATTCTGTATCTGTCTCTCTCCTTCTGGCTAATTTCACTCAACATAATCTTCTCCATGTCCATCCATTTATAGGCAAATTTTATAACTTCATTTTTCCTAACAGCTGCATAGTATTCCATTGTGTAGATGTACCAAAGCTTCTTTATCCAGTCATCGATTTTCGGGCACTCTGGTTGCTTCCAGATTCTGGCTATTGTGAATAATGCTGCTATGAACATAAAAGTAGGGATGGTGTTTCCGCTGCGTATTTTTGGTTTCCCAGAGTAGATTCCCAGGAGTGGTATGGCTGGGTCAAATGGGAGTTCAATTTCTAGTCTTTGGAGGAAAGTCCATATTGTTTTCCAGAAAGGCTGTACCAGCCGGCATTCCCACCAACAATGGATGAGTGTCCCCTTTTCCCCCACATCCACGCCAGCACTTGTTGTTCTTGCTCTTTTGAATATGTGCCAGTCTCTGTGGTGTAAAGTGGTATCTCATTGTTGTTTTGATTTGCATCTCTCTGATGATTAGTGATGATGAGCATTTTTTCATATGTTTTTTGGCCATTCGAATTTCTTCCTTGCTGAAGTTTCTGTTCATTTCTTGTCCCCATTTTTTTGATGGGGTTGTTTGTTTTCTTCTTGTAAAGTTCTACCAGTGCCTGATATATCCTGGATATTAACCCCTTATCAGATGGGTATTGGGTGAATATTCTTTCCCATTCTGTGGACTGCTTTTGTATCTTAGTCACTGTTTCTTTTGAGGTGCAGAAGCTTTTCAGTTTCATGTAGTCCCATATGTTTATCTTTTCTTCTAGTTGCTTTGTTAGTGATGTTTCACCTTTGAAGATGCCTTTAGCTTCAATGTCGTGGAGGGTTTTTCCTATATTTTCTTCAATGTACTTTATGGATTCAAGTCTGATATTGAGATCTTTAGTCCATTTTGATCTGATTTTTGTGCATGGTGTTAGACACAGGTCCAAATTCATTTTTTTACACGTTGCTGCCCAGTTTTCCCAACACCACTTGTTGAAGAGGCTTTCCTTACTCCATTTTAGACTCATTGCACCTTTATCAAAGATTAAATGATCATGTGTTTGAGGTTGGGTGTCAGGATACTCAATTCTATTCCATAGGTCCACAGGTCTGTTTTTATTCCAATACCATGCTGTTTTAATTACTACTGCCTTGTAGTACAGTTTGAAGTTGGGAAAGGTGATGCCTCCCATCTTCTTTTTCCCGAGGATTGCTTTAGCTATCCTTGGGGGGTTTATTGTTCCATACAAATTTCAGGAGCGTTTGGTCAATTTCTTTGAAGAATGTCATCGGTATCCTTATAGGGACTGCATTGAATCTGTACAGAGCTCTAGGGAGTATTACCATTTTGACAATGTTGATTCTCCCCATCCATGAACAGGGAATGTGTTTCCATTTCCTTGTGTCCTCTTTTATCTCTTGGAGCAGTGTCTTGTAGTTTTCTTTGTACAGGTCCTTTACATACTTGGGTAAGTTGATTCCTAGGTATTTGATTTTCTGTGGCACAATTGTGAATGGAATTGTTTCCTTAATATCCCTTTCTTCTGTTTCGCTATTTGTATATAGGAAAGCCACTGACTTTTTGGGTGTTGATTTTGTATCCTGCCACTCTACTATATGCGTCTATTGTTTCTAGGAGTTTTTTGGTAGAGAGTTTAGGGTTCTCTAGGTATAATATCATGTCATCTGCAAATAATGATAGCTTGACTTCTTCCTTGCCTATCTGGATGCCCTTGATGTCCTTTTTCTTCTCTGATTGCTATGGCAAGTACTTCCAGTACTATATTGAATAAAAGAGGTGAGAGGGGGGCAACCTTGTCTTGTCCCTGATCTCAGGGGGGAAGGCTTTCAACTTTTCCCCATTTAGAATGATGCTTGCTGTGGGCTTTTGGTAGATGGCTGTAACTATCTTGAGGAAAGTCCCTTCAATTCCCATTTTCTGGAGCGTTTTAATCATGAACGGGTGCTGGATCTTGTCAAATGCTTTTTCTGGGCGTCTATTGAAAGGATCATATGGTTTTTATTTTTTCTTTTTATTGATATGATGTATTATGTTGATTGACTTGCGAATGTTGAACCATCCTTGCATTCCCGGGATGAATCCAACTTGGTCATGATGTATAATCTTCTTGATGAGTCTTTGGATTCTGTTTGCTAGTATTTTGTTGAAGATCTTAGCATCCGTGTTCATCAGGGATATTGGTCTGTAGTTTTCTTTCTTTGTGTTGTCTCTCCCTGCTTTGGGTATCAGGGTGATATGTGCCTCGTAGAAGCTGTTTGGGAGTGTTTCTGTTTCTTCTATTTCCTGGAAGAGCTTGAAAAGGACTGGCAGTAGGTCCTCCTTAAAGGTTTGGTAGAGTTCACTAGGGAATCCGTCTGGACCTGGGCTTTTGTGTTTGGGAAGTCTTTTAATTACTGTTTCTATTTCCTCAATGGTGATAGGCTTATTCAGGTATTGGAGGTCTTCTTGTTTCAGCCGTGGGAGGTTATAGGACTTCAGGAATTGATCCATTTCTTCTAGATTCTCATGTTTCACGGCATACAGGCTCTCAAAGTAATCTCTGATGATCTTTTGGATTTCTGTGGTTTCTGTTGTGATGTCACCCTTTTTATTTCTGATTCTGTTTATTTGGGTTCTCTCTTTCCTGTCCTTACAAGTCTTGCCAATGGTTTGTCAATCTTGTTTATTTTTTCAAAAAAACCAGCTCTTGGTTTCATTAATCTTTTGGATTGTTTTTTTTGGTTTCCAACTCATTGATTTCCTCTCTAAGTTTTATTATTTCCTTTTTTCTGCCTGGGTTGGGCTCCTTTTGTTGGTCTTTTTCTAATGTCTTCAGCTGTGTAGTCAGGTTATTTATGTGGGCCCTTTCTTGTTTCCTGATGAATGCTTGCAGGGCTATAAACTTCCTCTTAACACGGCTTTTGCCGTGTCCCACAAGTTCTTATAATTGGTATCTTCATTTTCATTTATTTCCAGAAATCTTTGGATTTCCTGTTTGATTTCTTCTATGACCCATTTGTTGTTCAGCAGTGAGCTGTTCAGTTTCCAGGTGTTTGGTTTGACTCCCTGTTTTTGTGCACGGTTAACTTCCCATTTTCAGTGCATCATGGTCTGAAAAGATAGTTGACACAATTTCTATCTTTTTTAATTTTATTGAGGTATGCTTTGTGGCTCAGCATGTGGTCTATCTTGGAGAATGTTCCATGTGCACTAGAGAAAAATGTGTATTCAGCTTTTTTGGCATGAAAAGCCCTGTATATATCTACTAGCTCTCTTTCTTCCATTTCTTCCTTCAGGTCCAATATTTCCTTGGTGAGTTTCAGTCTTGTTGATCTGTCCATCGTTGATAGAGCAGTGTTGAAGTCTCCAACTATTATTGTGCTACTGTCAATGTCTTCTTTGAGGTCTCTTAGCAGTTGTTTTATGTATTTTGCTGACCCCTCATTGGGTGCATATATGTTTAGTAGTGTAATTTCTTCCTGGTGTACATACCCCTTAATTAATAAGAAGTGGCCTTCGTTGTCCCTTCTAACCTTTTTAAGCCTGGAAGTCTATATTATCTGATACTAATATGGCCACACCAGCCTTTTTGGAGGAGTTGTTTGCATGGAGAATGGTCTTCCAACCTTTGACTCTGAGTCTGTGTTTGTTCTGCTTATTCAGATGCGTTTCTTGTAGACAGCAGAATGTTGGGTTCAATTTTTTAATCCATTTTGTCACTCTGTGTCTCTTAATTGGTGCATTTAGACCATTGACATTGAGAGAGATTATTGTCATCGGATTTTGTGCCATCTTTCTTTTTGTGTTTGTTGTGCTTATGGGTTTGGTCGCATTAGAGTAGACCCTTCAGTCCTTCTTTTAAAGTTGGTTTTGAGTCCATGAAGTTCCTGAGTTGTTGCTTATCCATGAAGTTGTGTATCTTTCCTTCATATCTGAATGTGAGCCTGGCCGGGTAAAGAATTCTCGGTGAAGCCTGCAGTTCATTGAGCCTTTTCGCAATATCCCACCATTGTTTTCGGCTCGGAGTGTTTCATCAGAGAAGTCTGCTGTAAATCTTAGAGATGTTCCTTTGTATGTGATTTCCTTCTTTGATCTTGCTGCTTTCAGTATTCTATCCCTATCTATAGTTTTTGTCATTTTTATTAAGATGTGTCTTGGAGTATTCTTGTTGGGGTTTCTTTTAGCTGGTATTCTACGGGCCTCTTGGATCTTGAGGCAAGCATTCTTTAGTTCCGGGAACTTTTCAGCAATGATGGCTTTGACAGTTTCTTCTTCATCAGGGTTTTCTTCTTGCCCTTCTGGGACCCCAATGATCCGTATGTTGTTTCTTCTGGCTTCATCCCGATTATCTCTTGTTGTCTGTTCGGTAATTGTGAGCCTTTTTTTCTATCTTCTGGTGTTGTGTACAGAATCTTTGGAACTCGTCTTCGAGATCACTAATTCTTTCTTCAGTAGCTATTATTCTGCTATGATGGCCTTCCACTGTGTTTTTTATTTCATTTACCTCATTTTTAATACCTGTCATTTCCCTTTGCATTTTCCTCACTTCTGCTATCATGTCCTCTTGTATTTTATTGATTTTGCATTCCATTGCTTCTTTGAATTCCTTTTGAATCCTTAACAGTTCTTTCCGAAATTCTTTTCAGATAGGTTATGCAACTCATTGGTATTGCTTGACTCATCTGGACCAGTGACTTCACTCACAGAGCTTGATGGAATTTTGTGTTGCTTTACCATTATGACTATTGTAGGTTGCAACTGTGAGTTCTTGGGTGACTAGATAGTACAGTTAGTAGGGGTCTGGTCTGTTTGAAGAGTTTGGGTGGGTAGCAAGGATGTAGGAACCAAGGTTCACTGGTACTTCATGCAAGGTAGGTAGTGAGGGTCGCTGGACGCTTAGACGCCCGCGCGGTTTTGAGTTTTGGGATGTTCCCAGAAGCTCAGGGCGCACGGGTCGGCGCTGGAACCAAGGCACTTTGCCTTGGTTCCCGTTGATGGAGTTTCCGCCTTCCCTGGGGCAGCTTGGGGTCCGCGGAGACGCAAGAATTACTCACACACCTGTGGGGGAGTCGAGGCGTTTCCCGGGAACTCAGGGCGCACGGGTCGGGGTCAGTTCGGGCTGGAACCAAGGCACTTTGCCTTGGTTCCCGTTGATGGAGTTTCCGCTCTTCCCTGGGGCAGCTTGGGGTCCGCCGGAGACGCAAGAATTACTCACACACCTGTGGGGGAGTCGAGGCGTTTCCCCGGGAACTCAGGGCGCACGGGTCGGGGTCAGTCCGGGGCTGGAACCAAGGCACTTTGCCTTGGTTCCCGTTGATGGAGTTTCCGCTCTTCCCTGGGGCAGCTTGGGGTCCGCTGGAGACGCAAGAATTACTCCACACACCTGTGGGGAGAGTCGAGGCGCTTCCCGGGAACTCAGGGCGCACGGGTCGGGTCAGTCGGGCTGGAACCAAGGCACTTTGCCTTGGTTCCCGTTGATGGAGTTTCCGCCTTCCCTGGGGCAGCTTGGGGTCCAGCGGAGACGCAAGAATTACTCACACACCTGTGGGGGGAGTCGAGGCGTTTCCCGGGAACTCAGGGCGCACGGGTCGGGTCAGTCCGGGCTGGAACCAAGGCACTTTTGCCTTGGTTCCCGTTGATGGAGTTTCCGCTCTTCCCTGGGGCAGCTTGGGGTCCGCGGAGACGCAAGAATTACTCACACACCTGTGGGGGAGTCGAGGCGCTTCCCGGGAACTCAGGGCGCACGGGTCGGGGTCAGTCCGGGCTGGAACCAAGGCACTTTGCCTTGGTTCCCGTTGATGGAGTTTCCGCCTCTTCCCTGGGGCAGCTTGGGGTCCGCGGGAGACGCAAGAATTACTCACACACCTGTGGGGGAGTCGAGGCGTTTCCCGGGAACTCAGGGCGCACCGAATATTTTATACTTAGCATCTTTACGTGATTAATTGCCAAAGAATTTGAAGCAGAAAAAGTTGGGCAAAATAGACTGCACTCTTTGGGCATGAAAAATAGTTCAGCAGGTAAGGCACTTGCCTTCCAACAGCTCATATAGGTTTACTCCTCAGCATGACATACGGTTGCCTAAGCACCACCAGGATTAATCCCAGAGTGCAAGGCCAGGCGTTACCCCTTAGCACCACCAAGTATGGGCCAAAAACTAACAAACAAAAACAACAACTAAAATAAAACCATACACTATTATTTTCTGTGAAATTAAAGTAGCTTCTAGAAGTTTTACATTCTCTTAAGTGTTCCTCTCTTTTTATATTTCTAACTTTATATATGGCTGTCTAGTTGGGGGCTATTATTCACAGAAAATGATCTCTAGTTGAAGAACAGAGACAGACAGTTAGGAAGACAGCAAAGAAACAGAGAGAGACAGAGAGAGACAGAGAGAGACAGAGAGACAGAGAGAGAGAGAGAGAGAGACAGAGAGAGACAGAGAGAGACATAGACAGACAGACAGACAGACAGACAGACAGACAGACAGACAGACAGACAGATAGATAGATATGGGGGGGGGAAGAAGATGTGTCCATCAGGGCCCAGTCCTAAAAACTGAGTTGTCTCCCGGCTATCTGGAGAAGAATGAAACTGTGGACATCATATATTGTAGTGCCCCCTGATTTTTTAAAAAAAAAGTCCCTTAAAAGAGAGAAAGGAAAGGAGGTTATTGCACACACAAGCCCAGAATGCACCACTCCAGAGATGTGCACTTGCTCCAGGACACAGCTGAGTGTGGCAGTTCTTATAGGCAGGCATGAAAACCAGCACTGTTCATTCTCTCCCCTTCAAGCTCCCATGACTACTCCCTAGTAGCCAGGGCCAGCGAGCAGTCAGAGGTCAAAGGCGCCAGCTTACATTGTTTGAATAATCCAGCCTCCCAGGATAGAAAAAGAGCAGTAAACAAATCTTGACAGGCATATAAAAAGTAGTTAGGGAGAGAAGTTAGAATATAATTTGTAAACATCCCACATGGTGAATCAACAGGACAGAGCCTGAGGTAGCAAGGTTTTGCCCAACTGTTTCTTTACAATTTGGAGCCAAGCACTGATTCAAAAAACAAGCCCAAATTATAGACAAGGCCAAAGCACTAACAATTATGTGCCTGAAGTTCACCATTTTAGCTGTGTTAGTTTGGGGGTGAGGACCGGGTGAAGAATCTCACTTTTTTGTTTGCTGTTTTAAGGATCAAACCCAGGACCTCATACACGTAAAACTTGTGCCTACACCCAAAAGAAAAACCAGTCACCAAGCCTCTTGATAAAAGGCAGACACAAAATTTAATAGTAACTTAATTACCTTCTTAAAGTCCCTGTCTCCCCAGTCACATTTTGAGACCCTGGGATTAGAACTTCAACACATGGCACAGCTCACACAACTCACTATATTCATGATGCACTATACTTGTATATGCTGCTGGATTCGTTTGCTAATGTTAATTAAATTTTGCACTTGTATTCATGAGTAATATTGGTTTGTCATCTTAATAACCTCCCCTCACTAGGTGCCTGATCTCCTTTGAATTCTAGCACTCAGTGAAGTTATGATGCTGAGAAGTGTTCTGAAACACTCTATGTAACCTAACAGGAGAAATATTTATACACACAAATGGGGTAACCGTCAGATGCACTATTGCATATGGAGCAATATTATTTTCCTCAGCAAACAGTGATTAATGACAATGGTTGGATAGAATCTGAGATTTAAAAAATCATATAAGACAAGCCTTAGTCTCTAAAATGCTTGCAACTTAACAGAATATTACCATCTCAAGATGGCATTCAATCAGAATAATGAAGTATAATATATGTATAGACTCAAGGAACAGGAATACTAATATGATAATAAATACAAAATAGAAATAGAAAAGAAAGTCCAGGCTCAAAAATAAAAACCCAGGTAAATTGGAACCAATACAATGATAAAATCATATAGATCTTGCAACATACTTCCCATGTGTTAGATGACAGATCTAGCTAAACTGGGAGCTTTGTTGTTTTGCCCACTTACATCTTAATCTATTTAAGCCAAGGTTCATTCTAATGAGACCTCTCTTCTATGTAAACACTGCTAGAGAGTGTGGCAATTACAGAAGTCACCTCGATTGAATAACTTCTGACTTATACATCTACTAAGACTTCTATGTTTTTTAGATTGGGCACAGCTCACTCTTTATACCCACTGCACCCAGCGTGGGACAGTTAGAATTTATCAGGAGACTACCACCCTGGCTACGTTGGACTATAGGAAGACTATAGGAAGGATCATATTAGTTTGCTCTAAGCAGGCGAGTGTGACTTCAGCACACAAGAACAAGATACTCAGAATCACCCTGGTGCAGATAATAAGAAGGACCTTGTGGGTACCATCTAGATTACATGAAGCTCATGAAATTAAGATGTATTACTTTATATCAGCCCTCTCTCTCTCCAGTGTTTTACATAAGAGATAATCTCGGGATTAGTCCTTGGCATAATCTTTGTTTATACCTGCAATAGGGTGTGGCACCCCCCTTCTACACTCTGTTTAGAGTTCTTTGTTAACATGACCCTCCCTGTTGAATTACTTTGGTGTATAAAAAGGGGACCGGCTTTTGGCTCCTCAGCTTTCAGCTTTTGGCTCCCCTGTGGCTTTTGGCTCCTCAGCTTTCAGCTTTTGGCTCCTCGGCTTTTTGCTCTTTGGCCTTTTGCTCCTTCTCTGGGTAGGACTCATCTCGGGTAAGATCCTCTCTCTTTGGTGGGAGACTTAGGCTCTTTTGTATGGTCTAAGTTTGGACCAGAGCTAGAGTTTGTTCATTATATTAGAGTGCTGTGGAAGAGCTTTTGTACTATTAAAAGCCTTTTTTGGAACTGCACCGGACTCGTGAGTTTTCATCTGTTCTCCGGCATACTTGGAGGTAGAAGAGAACTTCTGTTCTGACACTGTTGGGGACCCCAGCAGCATCCCCAACACCCATGACTGTATACTTCCTGTCCATGTACATGTATTACACACACACACACACACACACACACACACACACACACACACTCCCATGGAAACATTCTCTCCTCGACATTCACCCATTTTCCTCACTATACCTTCTTCACCAGTGAAGGTTTTTCCCTACATTCCCAGAATGAAGCAATTCTCACTGGTATTTTATTTTCTACATAGGATCTCATCATATATAAATACATTCTTTTTTTCCTGTTATAAAGTGATTTTATTAAGGTGATTTGGACATACTGTAGGGCAAATAATATTTTCCAGAGATAACAATCATGGACTTTAAAACTGGACACAAGATAACTAGCTTTAGAAGTGTTAGTCATATTCCTAGAACAGCGTGATAAAACAATTCAACTATGCAGAATATAAATACATTCTTGAAGGGAAAAAATCTCTTCAACTTATCTGTCTGAATCTCTCACAATGTAGAAAATGGAAGCATAATAAATGACTGGTGAAAGCAATTTTTTTTATTTTGGGGGCTTTTTGGGGGGTCACATTTGGCAATACCAGGGGTTACTCCTGACTCTGCACTCAGGAATTACTCCTGGAAGTGCTCAGAGGACCATATGGGATAATGGAGATTGAACCCAAGTCAGCCACATGAAGGCAAACTCCCCACCTACTGTACTATCACTCTGGCCTGAGAGCAATTTTTTGCCTCCTTCCTTGTATTGCACAGTTAACTCCTAAACAATATAGATTTGGCCTGCATCAGTTCACTTTTACATGGATTTTTAAAATATAGTTTGATGAAAATATTTTCTCTTCCTTATGACATCCTTATTTTCTCTAATTTACTTTTAGTAAGAATATATATTATAAATGTTATATGTAGACATATATGAGAAAATACTGGTGAGGCTTCCAGACAAAAGCAGGATATTGGTGGTTAGGCTTTTGGGGGGGCTGAGGGTAGTCAGAAGTTATATTTGGATGTTTGGCTGAGTATGAGTGTGCGTGGGACTTGACACACCAAACACGGCACTGTTCAAAGCTAAACTGTGCAAACATCTGTCCTACCTTCGACCATTATTCCTTTCCGCTACCAAAAGTTTTTGTTTCACCCTGAACCCCCATAATCTCTGGGGATTCAAAACCACTTGAGAACAAAGCCAATTAATGCTGAAAAACTATACCTGTTTTTAGACTATATAAATTTCTTCTCTTCATATTTTCTAAGTCTAGAGACACCTAAATAAATGACTAGCTAAGCTAGCAAACATTTGTGAAATTTTTCTTTCAGAAGTTTTATATAATTTTTATAACACAACATTTACTTGTATCATTTGTTTATATACAAGTACTGCATCTGATTATGGTCAGAAGCAGTTACCCTTTGTTTGTTACCACAGTGATGACAAACTGGAGTTAACAGCACCTTAAAGTACCGTAGAGTCTTGAACTTCCGTGAGAGAAGAGGGTTGGGAATCTAAGCCAGACTCAGAAAGTAGCTGCTTCATGCCAGGCAGCTCTCTGCCAAGTGTGAAATGGCTCTAATAGGGGAGGGAGGGGATGAAAATCAATTTTCAAATCTTAGTGTACCATCCCATGAGCTGGGTGTTTTGGTCTATTTTGTCTTCTTCAAATGTGATTATTCTGAGAACACAGCTGAAGAAAACAGAAAGTAATTCTAT
This sequence comes from Cryptotis parvus, assembly GCA_021461705.1. Lineage (NCBI taxonomy): Eukaryota > Metazoa > Chordata > Mammalia > Eulipotyphla > Soricidae > Cryptotis > Cryptotis parvus. Next base: position 158,203 of record JAJIBD010026038.1, on the reverse strand, counting down.
TTGGAAACAGTCTGAGCGAGGGAACTTGATTTGCTATCAGGAGTCATTATCCAGAGACTGGCTCCCAGGTGCTGTTTCTGTGTTACTATTATGCTTTAACTGACTTGGTATGTTACAATGGCTGCTCTGCCTCCTGTAGTTTGAACAGGTGACTGCATGTGCCCTGATAGCCACAGGACATGCGGTTCTCTCCTCACCTGCTTCACAACCTGGTATCTCACCTTGAGATAAATACTTCATATCACCATAAGGCCAATTCCATACTAGGAGAATCTTTAAATAATAACAGGTCCTGAAGGAAATATGTGAGTTTACAGTCTACCATGTTAGCCAGACAATTTGACCAGAGGGTTTTTTTCATGCAATCATGCACACAATGACAGCAGTTCCTTAAGAAACTGATTTGGGGAACAGTAAGATACTCAGTGTGCCTGACTCACCTTCGTGAAAGAAGGCTTCACTCCCAGTCAGAACCACTGCTGGTGTGGAGTTAGTCCCCTGGCACCATGCCTGGCTGGGTTTACTCCCCCCAGACTCCAGTTTCCTCCAAAGATAAGCCAGGAGGGTTATGATTCTCAAGGGCCCAGTTGGAGTGTGGGCGAGGGTACGAGTGATGCTACTACGGAAGGTTTCTCTGTCCAGGATTGGTTCCTGCCTTGTGCCTCTAAGATACCAGGATAGGTTTCTGCCATCTACTTAAGTGGAATTAGCAGGTTGGAGAAATGAATGAATGAATGAATGTGACTTTGATATTTCATACATTTGAATAGTTTGGGGTCTTCATTTGGAAACTCGGTGATGTTTGTGTGACTATAAATGTGCCACATTAACTTAGCTCTTGTTGACATTAACCTAGTGTTAACTAGGTTTGGTTAAACAATGTTTCCCTTAAAGTTGAAGTTTCCAAGAACTTATTGGTGATGCTAAGTGAAGACTTACTATGTAAATCATAATATTACTATGAGTTGTAATAGTAATATCCAAAAGGCAAAAGTGGATCCAATATGTGGTTTTCAATAGTTTTGATCGGAAGGGAAAATTCAGAATTCTGAAAATGGCAACCTTCCCAAACAGGCTGGGAACTCTGGTTACCATAAGTCAGAGCAAGCTGAAGGCAGGTTCGGTTTGGGCCTATCTAAGTGAACCATCACATGGCCATTTAACGTAGATGATAAAGTAGAAACGTGCCATCAACATTTAGACAAGAAAATTATTTTCCACCTTCCTAAGCAGATCCCTAGAGAAATAAGAGCAAAGCTGTAATTCCTTCAAGGGGCAGAAAGCTATGGTGGATAAGACCAGCTGATGTTTGAGACCTGAGCTTTGATACTTGATCCAGCTGTGACAGAGGTATCTCTGTGCAGAGAAGAAAGTGTCACAAAGGCAGGGAGCAAGACATTTGCATAAGTCTACCAAGGGAAAGGAAAGGGAAGTTCTACGCAAACCAGCTGAAGATTTGGGAAAAATTGAGAACAATACACGTAAGATACGGAGAACGATGGCGCACAGGGAGAAATGACAGGAATAAAAAGATTTAAAAAGTAAAAAAAAAATCATGACAGGCCCCTAAAAGCAGGCTTTACACAAAGGAAGTAGAATCCAATAACCAGGGTGGGGGAAGGTGGCAAATGACATTATTAGGAGTGAAAGGGAATTAAACAGTCGCCCCCATGGATTATTAAATGCAAGGATAAGTCTAGAATATTGTGTGTTCTTTCAAATAAACGAAGACATGAATGGAGTACAGGCTGGTTGCAATCCAGGCTGCCTGCAGGCAAAGCTGGAATCCAACATCACTCTCATATTCCAAAGGGATAGCGGCTGTGGCAACGGTAGCAGAAAGAATGACAAGTAGCTCATACTCATCAGACACACGAAAACATCAGTAGATCATCAATAGCGTCAAACAAGAGGGAAAATGCTCTCCACCACCCTGGATTGAGTGTGGTTCAAACTAAACAATGTGGTGAGCATATCAGCTTGGAATCCCTTCGAAGATTCCAGTTTGGGCCAGGTTGCTAGAAAATATCACCAACATCATGGAATATCTTGAAGGCCAAATGTCTGTTTGCCTTCTTGCACCAGAAAATTGATGAGCCTGGAAAAGTTCAACTTCTAGCCAGGAGAACAACAGGCACAGAATGGAAGTCATTGAAGGGAAAAGAAACATTTCAGTCCTTGATTGTACAGCTTTGTAATAAATAGTCCCACAAAGGATGCTGAAACCTTCCAAACAGAACATATTCCAGGCGGTGCTGGGGGTGGGGGTGTTAAGGGGAGCAGGGGTGAGAGGGAGACCATTTCTAAAGGACAATATGGACAGAAGGTAAACTATAGTTCCTTAGACCTTTGTTTTTAAGAGTCTCTTTAAGCATTCTTGAGCTATAGGACTCAGAATCTACCCCTCCCTTGCAGAAATCCTGACTTGTATGTTTTGGGGGGTGTTGGTAAGTTGATAAGCTCATGGAAAACTCAAAAAATAAAATGGACTCACTTTCTCACTTCACAGTGCACAGCCATTTTGTGAAGGGACATCAGGCTGCAAAAATGTGCTCCAGCCTTAGCTGGATAGCACAGCGGGTAGGAGGTTTACGTTGCAGGAGGCCGACCCAGATTCAGTATCACATATTACAGTCCAAGCACTGCCAGGAATAATTCATGAGTGCAGAGCCAGGAGTAACCCTAAGCATCACTAGGTGTGACCCCAAAAGCAATAAATAAAATTTTAAAAATGTGTCCCACATTGGTGGTGGGAAATGGGCACTGGTGGAAGGATGGGTGCTGAAACAATGTATGACCAAAACCCGGACATGAACATCTTTGTAATTGTATATCTCACGGTGGTATAATCAAGTATTTTTTTAAAAAATGTGTCCCAGGCTTAACAGTTTGACATAGGTGCTGCAACTTATATCAATTAAGCCACATTCAATTGTGGGTCAGGGGTGATACACACTGGCATTAGCTAGTAAACAAGATCTTAAGTGTATGGGGTTCTTCCTTTCCCTTTGCCCATAATTTTAGTTTGTTTTGGCACTGGCTGTCTGAGAGATTCAATTCTATTTCTTATTTCTCTCATCTCAAGACCCAAGATGCCACCACAATTCTTTTCAAAAAATGTGGTTTCTTTTTGTCACCATTGTATCATCAAGTCACTTCCAGAACAGGCAGCTCCTCAGCTGGTTGCCAGCCTCTTTCTCCCGCCCACTGCAGCCAACCCAACTGCCTACAGCTGCAAGCACGTTAAACGACACAAGCCAAACCAAACGTGGCTGGTCCCGAGCCAGAACATCTTGAGGGTTGAAAACAACTAGATTTAGTGGATATCTCTGAGGCATGGAGTCACACACCAGGAAACGTTCCTTATGTGTCAGGTTCACAAGTTACAGGAAAACGTCTATTATGAAGTGTGTTAGAAAAATGAAAATATGACAGCTCCTTAAAATGCAGTATTTAATAACATCTTTAGCGCCTCAGATCATAACTTTTGTCCTGAGGTTTTAGAGATTTCTTTCCCTCATCACCTACTCCCATATGAAAATTATCTACAGAGCAGCTAATGATCAGACTCACAAAAGAGTCAAATATTCAGAGAAGAGGATGTGGAGTTATTTAGTTATTTCTAATGCCTCGGCAGTAAACCTCCATGAAATAATCAACCCTTTAGTAATTCTGTCCCCTGAAAAACATGAAGCTGGCAATAAATCTATAAGCAAAGGCCAGATCTACATTTGCAAAATGAAGCAGAGAATTAAAGCAATTATCTAAATAATTTATCATGAGCCTGGGGTAAGTAGCAGAAATACTTAAAAGAGTATTTTACAGGGAAAATGCATTTTTGGTAAAAGACGGTTGAAGACTCTCTTGGCTCATTGCACAAAGAGCAGGAAAGTCATTATAATGATGGAGTCTGTATGTACCCCCTGCTAGGACTTTGCTTAAAAAAAATAAAAGCAAAACTGATCAAAAAATGTTACTGTGGTTTAGGATTTCTGGCAACAGGCTAAAAAAAAATGGAGGAAGAAGTTCAAAACAATGGTTCATCACTGAGGATTAAGTCTTCTTTATTTCCTGGGTTCCAAATGTAAAGACACAGAGAATCCTCTAGTAACACTTTCTTGGCCCCACTACTTCTCTCCAGGTGAGCCCAAAGTCAAACTTACCAGACAGCATGAGGCAGCAGAAGTTAGGAAGTTTTCCCAAGACCAGACACTCTTCAACATTCTTTCAGCGTTTATCAGATGCCAGGAGGGGTTTCTACTGAACCAGCTCCTTGGAACAGGCCCACACACAGGCCCGGCAGCAGGCCTTCTCCAAGCAGAATCTCAGATTCCCGCAACTAAAAATGTGGCTGGTGAGTCAATCACAGTAGGACCCTCACCTGCAAGCTTGTTAGTACTGTCAGGCCCACCCAGACGTGCTGACTGAGAATCTCAGCCAGCTGAAATGAAGCATCTGCAAAATACTTGTTCATCAGGATGATCCTGTGGGGGTAGGTAGAGGAGCAAAGAGGGAATGGGAGCAAATTAGCAAATGTAGAACAGAAAGAGAAGTAAAAGAGAGGATTGCAGAGTGCAAAATTTGGAAGACTGACATGTGAAAGTCAGGCAGAGAGTGTTAAAGTATAAGTACAAGGCCTGGAGCTGACCCTTGGACATTTTCCTTTTTGAAAAATTTTTAAATTGAATCACTGTGATACAGTTACAAAGCTGCTCATGATCAGGACTCAGTCATACTGAGTGGCCTCTGGACTCACAGGTGATAACTATAGCCCCCAAATGAGACGACCTTTACTTTAAAAGGAGCACCTGCACAGCCACAGACGGCTTCCCAAGAGCCAGGCTTCCTTCCTGTAAAGGCAGACGTTCCAGGAGGATGCCAGCCCCTTGGTCTGCAGTAGGAGCAAGGGGAGCTGAGTGAAAAGCAAGTGGAGGTTGGGTAAGAACCTCTCAGCAAAACAAAACAAAACAAAAAGAACCTCTCAGCCACCTTAACACCTATCCTTTCGAGTTGAACGTGGTGGAACTACTTCCACAGAGCATATTGTGTTAGCTTTTATTTCCTATGTGGTCACCACCATTAGTTAACTTTTGGTTAATTTCACAAAGCTTGCATCTAGGGGGCTTCTCTCTCATTTTGTTCTTTTTTTCTGTTTTTGAGAAAACTCACTTCAGAATTAAGGTGCTGATTTCACGAGACTGAAACCCATTTCTTCTTGTTTTGGCCCCAGGAAAGATGAAAAGCAGCTGGCTGGTGTCTTCCACAAAGGCTTTAAGGGCCTACCCAAGCCATGTGAAGGCCTGGTTGCAGACAGACGCACTCTGGTCCACCAGCTTCCTCAGCCACTTGGACAAAGGCCTCGCACAGACCCCCAGCTCTGGGCTGCTGACTCTCCCCGAAAGAGACACACTGCAGGTCCCTCCACATCTACTCTAAAATGTCTGCCCTTTAAGTTTTCTTTTCCTTCATTTATCCTCCATTGAAGAAGGTGACAAGATTATCTCCCCTGACCAAACACTACCGATAGTTTAGGACTGGAAGAACAACACTCTGAGAACCGGGACCGGAGACCTGGGAACGCTGTTTCCATGTGGAATGTCTTCATAGTCGCCACAGAAATCTCCATGCGAGTGTGGTCATCTGGGTCGAGCCACAGCCATCTCAGTCAGAAGCTTTTTTTTCACACACACACAGACACACAACTCTCACTTGGCCTCTGCTTATTTTCACAGCACCAGCCCTCCCACACCAGGAACAAGAGTAGGACTCTCCCTCCCTAAATGAATTATACTCTCTTGCTCATCGTTAAACTTGTCAAACTTTCTATTTAATCCCAATCCTGTCCTTCACATTATTAGCCACCCACGCCCAGTTGGAGCTGTCAGCAAGTCTTCCCCAGAGCCCTGCTGGGTCATGTCACCCAAACACTGGCAGTTTCTTCCCTGCTCCACCAGCAGCAAGGGAGGTTAATTTATTTGAACATCAAATGCCTTGTGAAGTCTGACTGCACTTTACCATAACAAATCAATACTTCAAAAGCCTTAGAATGAAACCCTAGATTCCAGGGAACCACTCTGAGTACATATGATTCGGATAAAGCCTGGTGTTAATGAAACAGCACCTCTTATCTGCATAGGGCCCACACCAGGTGTGCCATCTATGTTAAATTATTTAGTCCTAATGGGAGTCTCTGAGAGAAATATTGATATCCCGATTTTACAGTGGAGGAAACAACCTCAGAATCTAAATGACTTGACCAGCATTAAGGCTACTTGGAAAAGCTGAAGTTCAAATCCAACACTCTTAATTTAAGTCCAGAGACCATCCAAAGCAGTGTGGAAGAAACACTATGATTTATTAGTATATCCAGTTTTCTAAAAAACAATTATTATATCACATGAGATAGACCATTACATGATTTGGTTTCAGTCATACAGTGTTCCAGCACCCATTCTTCCACCAGTGCACATCTGCCACTGCCAGTGTTCCCAGTTTTCCTTCCCCGAACCCCCCATCTGCCTCTATGGAGGACACTTCTCTTTTTCTCTCGTTTGTGTGCTGTGGTTTGCAGTATATTCACTGAGGGCTTATTATGTAGATATACCCAGTTGTGTGGAAGCTTCTTGAGATGGGCAAAAAAGGAATGTCACTAACTCAATTTAACTGAATATCATTTTTCCTGTCATTACTTACTTCATAAGGGTGCAAAACACATAAAGTACCGACTTCAAGCCTTTATAGCACTCATTTGAAGTGACTAAGTGTTATTTCATATTTGGCATGGTCTGCTACATTTTGTCAGCCTGAAAGAATTTTTTGGCCAACAGGTTTTGTTCAGATTCACAGTTGTTAACTCAGAGATGTCTGAAAAAAATCATTCAGATCAAATAGTGGAATATTTAATGGATGTCCAGGATCAGGTGAAACAAAAACTTTTCAGTTCTATATTATATCTAGAGTCCAAAGCAAGGAAAGTTTATAAATGGCTCTCATTTTGTAGGGCATGAAATTCTGGCTATGAAACCTTCTGTTCAATGAACGTGCAATGCAGGCCTGCCATTCTGCAGGCAAGTGTAGTCTCTCGTTCTCTTGAAGGATTTATCTTCCAAAGACAACAACAATGAGCTTTATTATTTAGATGTGCCATTCAACTACTAACAAAGAAGACCAGATATAACAATGAGTTATTTAAATTTCTCATTTAAAAATGCTTTATTATCCTTTCCTTTAGGACAGCTCACAGCTCCATCTTCCTACCAACCTCTACATATGGCTCCCATTGCTAATGTTTTCTTAGTCTCTGCTGACTGCTGAACCTCCTAGCAGTTTTTCCACATTGTGGGGAATTAGGAAGAAAGTAAAAAAAAGTGGGGGGGTGGGGGAATGTTCTAATTTCCACTTCTATACAAAGCTCACTTCCAGAAAAGGCAAGGTCATCTATTTTGGGTATAAATAAAAACTAGAGACTCTTGGATCTGGAGAAAGTACAGTATATAGGGTACATGCCTCGGGGACAGCCAACCCAGATCCCAGGCACCATATATGATCACTTGAGCACTGCCAGGAATGTCGCCTGGGCTCAGAGTCAGGAATAAGATCTGAGCACTGCTGGATGTGCCCTCCCCCGCACCCCCGCAAAAGGAGATAGGTAAATGGATCACTATCACTATCACTATCTTCCCTTTCATCATCGATTTGCTCTAGGGGGCACCAGTAACATCTCCATATGTTCTGTCTCATGCAAGTAGAGCCCAATGGCATCTGCTTGCTCCAGGAACATAAAGAGCCTCAAACCATTCCATCAGGTCATGGAAATGAGGTCTATAATTGTTACTGGTATTTGGCATATCAAATACAACACAGGTAGCTTGCCAGGCTCTGCCATGCAGGTAGCATACTCTTGTAGTCATCTCTAAATCCAGAATTTATTGATGAACCGCATGGCCTCAAGCAGCCGTGCGAGCCGGGCTGTGATAGGCTGGTCTGCTGGGTGGAGTTCTGACGAGGGGGAAGTCCGGATGTGGAAAATGGAGACCCTCATGGAGTGGGGGTCGTCTGGCTTGTTGCGAGGCTCTGCTGGGGTGGCGGGCCAGGGCTAGAACCCGCCATCCCTCCTGGGCGCATCGTGAGTGGCTGGGCACAGGGAGAGCCAGTAGCAGCTCTGCCCCATGTCTGTGAGTCTCTAGGTAAATGGATATTGAATAATAAATGGAGAGTGTCTTCCAGTTCCCAAGAATAAAAAACTCCTTGTCCATTTGAACCCTCATTTGGTTGTATTACAATCATGAATTCATACTTTTAGAGCTAAAAAAAAAAAATGGTGAACCATCAACTAGTCTAACACTTGCATTTTAACGTTGAAACCTTTCAGGGCCAAAAAATCCACTGAATTTGACCAGGGAAGTCAAGCATTCGAGTTTGAACTAGTAACAAGACCTCAATAATTCCAAATTAAAGTGCTTTCAACCACAGCAACAAATCCTTACAAAACTGGATTTTACCATTCCATATTTTGCTATTCTATTCCATTCATTCCTTCCTACTGAGCGATAAGGCAGAAAATCAAGTATATTGAGATCAGATAAGGGTTTCATTATTAATAAAGGGGATTGGGCAGTGCAGTTATAGAACAGAAATGACAAGGGCTTCCCTCCCTTCCAGCAGACTCTTACCGATTCCCTGTCTTCATCACTGTGGGCTGAGATAACTAAAACCACAGACCGATGGCTTCAACAAGGAACATTACTACCATTATGCATCAGAGTTTTAATTTACAAATTTGGAGAAAGGGAGGGATCACAAAACTTCAGCCCATAGCACACTCTTGGCCATCTGCAACACATACTATGTAAGTTTCATCTTACAATTTTCTAGTCAGCTGCAAGTGCCCTTCCTGACTTACTGTGAGAGGGGGGAGGGTGGGGGGGAGGGACTCTAGACAGGCCCGGAAAGTAAGGCACCAAAAGATTAGCAGACTAGGTTAAAGTCGCACAGAAGCTTGGAGAGAAAATTAAAATCAAGTCCCAAATATCCAGTTCCATTTTATGTGAGCTTTCTCTAGACTTAACTGTCTATATGTGAATCCTCCTGGTCTGACAAACCAATTGCCAGCTAATAGCTGGAACACTGGAATAGCTCCTGAACTTATGCTGTGTGAATGTCTGAAGGTAAAATATTTTCAAACTTAAGGAAAATAGAAAGTAGCTCTGGAGAATAACTAACCCAGGCTAGTCTTTGAGTGTTATGCTAAAAATATACTAGCTGAAATCTAGCAAAACGCTAGGAGGTGGTTAGTGGGGGTAAAATAGACAAAAGGACAGACAAGGTTCTACTATATCAAGTAGAACCTGTGCACAGCAACAAAATAGAGAAAGATACAGGCCTTGAAAGAAGATAGCATCAGATGGTGAAGATCATGATTCTTTCTGATTACAAGTCTTAAGAATGGATGACTCACAAGATTGGATCTAGTGAGTTGGATGGGAGCAATAGAGAGATAGAACTTCCACAGGGACACAGTACAGGTTGCAATTGTAGCTATTTAGAAAAACTAAGAAGAGCTTCATAAAGTGAGATCATCATAGTTGTTCAACATAGTATTTAGGGAAAAGCATATATAAACAACAATAAGATATCACTGTATATCTATGAGAATGGCTAATTAAAAAACAAAATAGTAACTGGGGCTGGAGAAATAGTACAGTGAGTAGGGCACTTGCTTGTGTGCAGCCAACTCACTTTTGATCCCCTGACATCCCATATGGTCCCAATACACCTCTAGGAGTAATTCCTGAGCATAGACATCTGAGCGTCATTGGATATGGAGCAAAAAAAAAAGTAGTAATAACAAATGAATATTAAATATGGGTGAGACACAAAGAAAGGATCAGTTCTACATGACTGATGGGAAAGTTAAAATGGTATTGACATCTCACCTGTCCACCAACACTTAATAGACTCTTAAATCTACCCCTGCCACTATTGAAAATTTGAATTAGAACTTGGAAATTCTACTCTATCTTTTATTCCTGACAAGTAAAACTTTTGTTCTATGAAAGTTTATGTATAAATTTTATAGCAGATTTTGTCATAATTGCCCAAATCAAGAATCCACCCAGCTGTCCTTTACTGGGTGAGTGGTAATATCAACAGTGGAATATACATGGATACTGTTCAGCGATAATGAGAATGAATTTTTGACAAGCAACAAATTCAACACATCTCAAGATAATTATTTTGAGTGAAAAACAATGTCAGTTCCCAAGGGCTAGATAGCATATGGTTTATGTCTCATTCTTGGCATTACAAACTTATAGAAATGAAGAATACTTGAGCAGTGAGCGGGAGTTAGATACAAAGGCAGGAGAGAGTGGGTGTGCTTACAAAAGGGGAACATGAAGAGCCTTGTCCAATGGGAATGGTTGCTTGCTTGCCTTTACCAATGATATTGCCCTAGCTGGGATATTTTACTATAGTTTTACAACATGTTCCCATTGTGGAAAACTCATAAAAGTTCATGTAGACTCTTTCTGTCCTATTTATTAAAAATGAATATAGGGGCCGGAGTGATAGCCCAGCGGGTAGGGCGTTTGCCTTGCTCATGCAGGCCGGGTTCGATCTCTGGCATCCCATATGGTCCCCCGAGCACCGCCAGGAGTGATTTCTGAGTGCAGAGCCAGGAATAACCCCTGAGCATTGCCGGGTGTGACCCAAAAAGCAAAAAAAAAAAAAAAAAAAGAATATAAATTTTGGTCATATCAAAACTAGATGCTTAATTAAAAATAATATTAAAATAAAATTTCCTGTCAAAGCAACATATTTTTCCTACTGTACAACAAGCTCAGCAAACTTTCTTTATTCTAACATCATCAAATATTTATCTATTTCATTTCATCGTTTATAATTTAACCATTTAAATTATAAACTGTATTTTGGTGGATAGTAAGAAAAAACTTTACCTTGATTTCATTTTTAGTGGAAAATAGTTTTCAAATTTTATTTTTGTTAATCTAGCCCTTCACTGGTTTATGATGATCCCTTTACCACACACGTTGCAAAATGCATTCCTTCTGCGTATTTTTCTAGTTATTCAAAATTTCTCAGGTCCAAAAAATAATCTTCCTGTTTTTATGTTTAATTTTAATAGGGAGGCAGGGAGGAATTGCAGCCACCCTCAGCAATGCTCAGGCTTACTCCAGGCTCTGTGCTCAGGGCTCATTCAGGGTGATGCTCAAGGGACCACATGCAGAACCAGGGAACTAACTGGGGTTAGCTGTATGCAAGACTAGCACCTCAATCCTCTGCTCTGATTGTGTTTAAAATGCATCACACTTTATCTTTGGGGAAAGAGTAAACATATTTACAGTGTTTAATTCTTCAATTCCAAATAGAGGGCTCTCCACTTATTTTGTACCATTCTATACACGCACACACACACACACACACACACACACTTTCTTTTTTATCAATTCATTTACTTCTTTCTACAACTTTTGTGGCTTATATGGCATTTGAGACTGCAGTTTGTTCACAGGCAGGGCAGGCAGATGTCCAGTTTCCTACTCGGTGTAGAATCTACATCTCTAAACCAGGGGCTGACATTGGAGGATGACAGAACAGTTCTCTCTGCCTACTTTTAGACAATCATTCACGGGTCTGCCACCAACAGTATACTTAAACCAGTATTAGTAGAAATACTGCCCCAATGATATCCTATTAACATGGTGATCTATCGTGATGTCAGCTCTCTTGCTTTCCTTTGTGTCCCTACGAATTCCAGCAAGAAGTGGTCAGAGACAACAGGAACGTATTTTTGGTTCTTCTGCAAAAAGTTTTCAAACTGGTCCCTACCATGCCAGAATGTATTCGTACTCTGCATTGTGTTTGAGTTTTTTATATATGCTCTGTAGTGATAACTTGACAGATTTTGCCAAATGTTTTCCTAAAGCTGAGAAACACGAGATCGGTGTCATTCCCCTTGACCCCCCAGCTCAGTGAAATGTTTTTCACAAAAGGAGATGAGGTTAGTTTGGCACCATCTGATCCGTCCCTAGTGGCCCCTTGTCTTCCAGCAGTCAACACATTCCTTTCAAAACGCTCATAGGACATCTGCTTACAAGTCATTCTCTGATTTGATCAACTTTGACCAGACTCTCTCGTCTGCTGCAGTTTCTGGATTCCGCCCTTTTCTAAACTTGTGATATTTACTTGTCATCAAATTTCTAGTGAATTTTTTTTAAGATTACCCATGGAACGTCCCTCGATGACATCTTTTGATTCCTGCAACACTCTGGGAGGAAACTTGGCCGCACCTGAAAACATGAACTCATGATATGATTTAAGGCTAGCTCCTTCTTTCCAGTCATCTGCACTGCCGGTCCTTTATTATATAGATTTTTCTGCTCTGTTAGCATTCAGGGATTCATAACGGAGCCAGCAGCTATAAAGAACGCCCTTGTCCTTCCTGGGAACATGTTTTTAACCAATACAGAGAGGAAAGTGCTCCCTGATGTGAAACGGACAATGACCTGCAGTCCCAGAGGTCACCTGGTGCATGCTCTCACCTGGAGGAGGCAGGTCCTAGTTCCTCAACTTCAAGAGCTTTGTCCTCTCATCAGACACCCCAGCACCAGGCCCATGTTGCAAACCTGCCTATTGAATGCTCAGCTTGAACTTGTGGACTTCTAGCTGGCCCTTGAGGTTCGAACTGGGACTGAGCTGAAGCCCACCCCCTCTCCCCACAGTGACTCTGGGGTCAGTTCTGGATTCATTGGAAGTCATGTCCCCTTTGATCTGCCCTGACCCTGCTGCCAGTATCAGTTCCAGGGTACCTTTATGCTGTGAAGTCTCCTGCACTCCAGTACGTCAGGCCTCTTCTCCCAGGTTCCACTGGTCTCATTGTGAATTTGCCAAGTAGTGTGCTCTACAGCACACACTGCAGTCCCCATGACCAAAGGGTCTGTTCTCTGGGGCCACACAGTGAGCCATGACCATGAGCCAGGCTTAAACCATTTCCCACCCACTCTACTCCTCCTGCGAATGGGTTAGAAATAGAAAGCTTGATGGCTTACTTGCATCCACACACACACACCAGCTGGACTTGCCTTTTGTGGAGAACAAATGTTTGTGGGGATAATTTAAGTCACAGTGATATTTTAACCTTGACTTGGGGGAAGATTCTGTAGGCCTTGTAGTTGCTCATTTTCACAAAGTGGATGTAGGCACCACTGGTATCTTTGCTGCTTCTTGCGGGCTCCATTACAGGACCATTCCTGGTCAGTGCTGAGACCCAGCCCTTTTTCCCGCCATCCTCAAGCAACTGCAGATCATTTACACCTAGAAAACATAGGTACCAAAAGGATCTTTTGGTTCAACATACATAGACCTAATCAAAGGACCTCACTGACCCACAAATAATAGAGTTCCCATTTTTTGGAGGAGACCACAAATATCAGACAGAATGTTTACCTGCTCTTGACTCATTGCACCAAAGGCACCAGAAGTAAACCAACTTTGAGCTATATTTGAACACTCAAAAGCTAAAACATTTCCAACTCCACAGGATTGCTACGCTCTGATGCACAAGAACATAGTTCATTCTCCCATATACACTCCCTGTGGCAGTGTATATGGCAGAGAAGCCTTTGATTAATGAGTGTCCATCCATCTTCTCACCCACTCCCCACCACTCTCTATCAGTCAGTCCTCAAGACATTACCCGAAAATTCAGGGTACACAAAACTATGGCTAATGAGTAGGATGTCACTTGTATCATTACTTGACTACTTTTTATTTGTCATTAAGAAATCTGTATGGTATATGGAATGAACTAGCTTATAAATAACTTCATTGCATTTAGTTAATAAGGAATTTATGAAAGACCACTTTCTGTCATACTTTTTTGCTCACACATTCAATATTATGGCACAGGGTATTCAGAAATAGTCCACAGCTGCCCTCTTGTGTCACTTTGATATAATTAAATCTATTACCATTTAACTACCAGTGATTCAATTAGCTATGCATTATTAAAGGTCACTCTGTATTATTCCTCTTTCACTCTGAAATTAATACTTAAACAGCAGTTTCAAAAGTACAGTATATGAAAATATACCAGATATACATGTAATTGGAACATAATTTATTTGTATAAACATCTGCATATTTAAAAGGGTAATTTACTTGGTCCAGGTCCCCTTAACCTAAAATCTTAACATGTGTCTGTATCATCTCATTATACTCAATAAGTGCTTAATTTATATTTAATCTACTCTTATTGATGCCTAGATTTTGTACTAAGCCTTCACTACTGGCTACTCAATGACTCCTAGAAAATGACACAGAAGCAAGTTCTGTTTGATAACAATGAACACGTAGCTCCTTTCAAAGGCACATTTGTGATTTATTTGTCATTTATTAAGCACCTATTAAGAGCTAAATACCATGTTGAATTAATCACAAACAGAATTTACAGAACCTTAATTAAAAAAAGAATTCTTATTTCCATGGAACAGATCAAGAACAGGCACAGCCGCTAAGTCAGTACTTGCCTAGAAGCCCAGAGACATCAGTGATCTCCATCTTCAGCCTCTAACCCTGAAAGTCAGACTTGATTATTCTTCTCTCCTACCTCCCTCCACAGTAATAACTTATTTTCATGAGTTCACAGTCAACCTTCCCTTCAGCAGCCAGGAAACATCTGATTAAAGTGAGGGGAAGCTAAGACAATAAAGATGCTTATTATCAGTATTGACCTAAATGGATGTTCCATTTCTGAGATTGTGATTCCATTAGGAAATCTATTCTCTAGATAGAATAGCTATCTAGAGCTCTCTGTGGTATTTCTTTATGGTATGTCTCTGCATCTGGTAGTTGTTAAAAACAGAAAGAAAGCCATATTGCTCTAGAAAATTTCACCTGTGTTTTTTTTTTACACTGATCAACATTGGCTACAGTGACCAACAGTAATCAACACTGGCTAGACACAATAGTCAGGCAGAAAGAACACCCAATAGCAATGCAAGAAAACCAACCATCAGTAGATTCTGGTATCCTGGGAGTTAGAGTTTCTAGAACTGATTTTAAAGAGGGAAAGATTATATGTAATGAGGATGATGTAAGTTGGGATGCAGCATCATTCTGTGACTAAAATCAAATGTATGTGGAGGTGGAAAGGGTGAGGCTATCCTAGGAGTTAGTGGAAACCATGAAGTGTGTAGGACAAGAAGGAGACCACATTTGACGCTAGACTCCAAGTAACCCCAAATGTCCCGGAACCATGAATGGAAGACTCCTTCCAGAACAGGCATAAAGTTGGTACAGCTCTTTTGACTCCCATCTGATAGGGCAGATGTCTGCAAGTGAGATGTCTGAGGAAGCATCATTTCATGGGTGTTACTTTGAAACAGAGGAGTGGACTGCTTGGTCAAATGCCAGGGATTACCAGTCCAACTTCCTGAGGCAGTGTGGGGGTCACAGGGAAATCAGGAGAGTTGAAATAGTAAGACCTAGTTCTACGACTAACTTGCTATGTGACTGTGGGTTCATCGCCACACCTTTGGGCTCCTGGCTTGTTTGTTTCTCAAATATCTTCCTTTAGCACTTCAACAATTCCGTCTTTATTAATGTACTCTAAACTCAGACTCTTCCAGGGCAGCACCTGACTGTATCTTGCTGCCCACAAGGACCGATGACCTCAGTTAGGGGCTGAGTTTTGTCCCTCCCCAACCCCCTGTAATTTCTATGTTGAAGTCCTAACCCTTAGTACTTTGGATTTCAATTGTATTTGAAGACAAGGTCTTAAAGACATCATTAAAATAATGGTGTTGAACCCTAAATCAATATGAAATGTATCCTCCTAGGAACCCTGGTCAGAGGCTGAGGACAGAGCCTCCGAAGACACAAGGATAATGAGCTGTAAGTCAAGGAGAGAAGCCTAGGAGAAAGCCAGTACTGCCCTAGAATTTCCAGACACCAGGACTGTGAGAAATTAACCGAGTTTAAGCTTCCCCTCCCTCATATCTGCAATACTTTACAGTATCTTGAGCAAATAAAGGGAATTCTATACTTTTTCTAATCTTTCACCCCCTTTATGCTCTTTCTTCTTCTATTTACACTTCCTCTAACTCAACAACTTTTAGCAGTTATGAGTTTCCATAATCTGAAAGATATAATCAATCTTGTCGCTTTCTCTCCCTTTCTGTGTTTCCTTTTCTCTTCCTTTCTCACCCCTCTCCCCGTCTCTGCTTTCACTTCCCTTCCCTCCCTCTCCTCCTCCCCCCTCCCTCCTTCTGTGTACTTTCTATTAGGTGTTAATGCTCAGCAGTTGTATATGAGAAAATGATGTCATTAGTGGCACCAGACCAAAAGCAGTTTCTGTTTTTCTAAAATGTTTTCTCATGAAACTGAAAACAGACTTTCAATCTCAGAAACAGTTATAATTAGAACATTTTCCCCCTAAGAAGAGTTAGAGAAACTACCTGTATTAAAAAGATTGTTGAGGGCCAGAGTGATAGCACAGCAGGAAGGGCGTTTGCCTTGCAGGTCACCAACCCATGTTTGATCCCCAGCATCCCATATGGTCGCCCAAGCACTGCCAGGAGTAATTCCTGAGCAAAGAAGCAGGAGTAACCCCTGAGCATCACTGGGTGTGACCCAAAAAAGCAAAAATAAAAGATAAAACAATTGTTGAATTTTTTAAAAATCCATACCCAAATCCAGACCATTCAGGAAGCAAAATGCAAAACCAGAAAGTTAGGGTAAAATGAATTGAAAATGGTCAGAAAACATGTGAAGAAAATGTTCGACACTGTAAGAAATCATAGAAATAAAAAAGTATAAAAGAGAAATGACATATTAATAGTACAAAAGTAGTAAAGTGTGTTGATGGACTCATTATATTTATCAAGTCTTAAATTGTTACAATACAAGCTTTAAGGCTTGTTCTTGCAATTTCATTTTAAGAAACTAAACTTAAGGTTTAATAATGCTAATAATAGTATGAAGTATCTTTATATTTTATAATGTTATATAATATTAAAAGGTTTAATAATGCTAAAATATGAAAATTTTACTGTCTCATTTCAAAGGGGAAAACATCTAAATATCCAACAAAATAAATTCTCAACAATTTATCCATAGGATGAAATTTTACAAGTTTTTGTTTGGGGGCCACATTTGGCAGTGCTCAAGACTTACTTTGGCTATGGGCTCAGGGTCACTCCTAGCATTACTTGGGGACCACAAACAGTGCTTAGGATCAAATCAGTGTTCACCTAGTGAAAGGCAAGCAACGTATCTGTTGTAGTATCTAGTATCTGGAATATGTGTTAACTCTTATAATGATAAAGCTTATTATACAATGCCAAAGAGAAAAGTTACATACAATCACCTATACAACTACTATGGTTAAAATTTGTACACATACAAATAGATGCTCTGTAAAAACCCACCATTTCTGATAGTGGATCTCCAAGGCATTTTTTTTCCTCTCCCCTTCTGAGTGTTTTGAAGTGAAATGGATTATTTCTCTATGTAGAGAACCAACATGGGAAATGGAAAGGATGAACTGCAAAGGGAAGCTGAGGAGGGAAAGGGGACCACACACGACTGTCACTGAGGAGCCACCACACGCTCAGGATCTGTCTCAGGTCCCAATTGGAGGTCGGCGGGCTTTACCAGGGGAACTGTACTAGGTGTTTATAAAATGTTTGTTGAAATGACACTTGAAACAAACCAGTTAGAAGCCCGAGGCATTTGCCACCACCCAAACGATTAAAGGTTTGTGTCTGGCCCAGATGGCCGCTGAATGCCCTGTTCTGAAGAAAGCCAGGCCATGGCACCAGAGGACGCTGACTGGATCCAAAGACCCTGCCCTCCTTTTATCTTAATCGGCACTTGCTGAGACATAAAGGAAATGAGATACAGACTTCCAGCTCTGTGATATGGGCGCCTGAACACCACTGGGTCTTGGGCTCCCCCATAAGTGTCCTTTCTGGGATTGGGATGAAAGTAAGGCTCCCGCCTGGGATCACTTTCCTCGGTGCTCACAGCTGTGCAGCAGAGCCCTGTTTACAGCATGAAAGGCATAAGGCCCCATGAACATGCTCATTCTCTTCCCCATGGGGAATGTACGCCTAGACAGTTGGGATGTCCCAAGGTACTGAGAAAGTTTGTGACATGAGACAGTGATGCTGGATTTGTGCCACCCTTCAAATCATGCTTGTTGAGTATGACCAGGTTACCAAGTGTCCCCAGGCCCCAGTCTTCGCATCTATAGGATGAGCCCATGAAGTTATGTCTTCCTGAAAGAGGGTTAAAGAGGGGGAAGGAGAGTTCTGACCAAAAAATCTTTCTTCTCTAAAAATCTTTGAGTTTAAAGGTACTATGCCTGGAAGGCTAAGGGCATGTGACTTGCAGAAGCATGTTCATTTTAGAAATGTGAGACTATGCAATTCAACAGAGCACAGAACCTACTTAATATCACTGCCCAAACTTTAAAAAAATATTCATGTAAAGTCTTGGGTAGCACAGATTACTCCATTCAGAGGATGTATCACGGGCGAAGAGACAGTACAGTGGGCAAGGATACACATACAGGCCTTCAAGGAGTGATTCCAGCAAGTAGGGTGATTTCTGAGCACAGAGAAAGCCCTGAACTTTGCCACCTGGGCCCCGAACAAACAAAATGTATCATGACTTTCATTCATGCAAAGTCAACTTTCCACATTTTGCACATGCATTCTAAATTCTTTCTCTAAGGCTAAGTTTTAAAAAAATGAACACTTACTATGGTCATCACTGAACAGTAAAGAAGTGAAAGAGGAACGAGGTTAACAGTAAGATAGTCCTTAAAATATTCTGTAAGCCCAATTCCACTTGACTCATTTTGAGCTTTTCCCATCAAGCGATACTTATAGGTGAATCCATACTAGCCCTGTCAAAATCAGTTCCTTCTTTCCCTTTCCCACCATCCACACTATCCTCTAACAACCATCCTGGATATTACCTGACAGCCTGTTGCAAATCAGTCATCACCTAGATCTTTTATCTGTGTAGGAATAAAATCTGCCAAATTGAAATATAATCTGTAGAAATATAATCTGCCAAATTGAAACTACCCTGTTAGATTCTTATTCTTACTTATCAAGTAACGTCTATCAAGACCAGAAGTCCCCATTCAAACCATGTTCTTCAAACACCAAACTTTTCAATGAAACAGGCATCAGATATCATGTAATTTTTTTTGTTTGTTTGCTTTGATTTTTGGGTCACACCCGAAAATACTTAGGGATTACTCCTGGCAGCACTTGGGTACCATAAGGGATGCTGGGGATTGAACCTGGATTGACTGTGTGCAAGGCAATACACACCCCACTGTATTATCACTCAAGCCCCAGACATCATATAATTATTGACCTCAAACTATAAATGTTTTAGTTTGCCACTTTGATAAGTCTTCCTCCCAAATTTACATGCCTTTTTGAAGACATAAATCATAGTAAACAAATGGAAATCTTCCTTTGCTGGCCCTTCTTGTTCCCCAGATGAAGGACAGTGGCAGCAGAGAGCTACCACTTTCCTGGACCACTAGAGCTAGTGCACAGACAACAAAACCTGAGCTAGTGGATCACATAAAACAGTTTTTCCCCATATAACTTGGGGGGACCTTCTCTGCCAATCCCACTAAAAACAACTTAAGAAATAGTACACTATGCTTAGTTCATGAAGGACACCTTTGTTAAAAAAATAATAACAACATAGAAACATATTATAAAAATTACCTTTTTTGACATTATCAAGAATCAAAACAACTCTTTATAAAAGAAAGAAGTCTATGCAGCCAGGAAATGTTTCTAAGTATCCATGAATTCCCCCTGAACAAGTATTTTATCAGGCATTGATGAAGAGGAATAAATATGTCCACCATATGATCAATTAGATAGGCAGGGGTATGCCCAATAAAGTGTGCAAACATATGATCAGATTTTTATAGGCTAAGTATCTGCAAGTTACTTGCAAAATTCTATAAACAAAACTATTATTTGTCTCTTATTACAAATAATTACCAACAACTTTCTTCCATTGAGTTATTTCCCCCTGTGTGACCCAGTTAATGCAACAAATCCAGCTCCTATCATGTAATAAATGAGAAAGACAAATCCTAAATCCGTGAAATCTAAAATAGGAGAGAAGAGTATCTTAATCAATCAGTTCTGTAGGAGGCAGCACAGGAACAATCTCCGTAAGGACACACCCTTCAAAACACAGAGAGGAAGTATAAACATATAAAACTATACATTAATCAACTATCCAAAAAAAGGAGTGAAATGTTTCCCATCAGTAAACTTTGTGTATATGGTTAACTTTTGCAAACTGATAAGATGTTTTCCTAAGTGGAGCAAACAATATTGAGAATAATAAAAGGATTGTACAGACATTGGTCAACAAAGAACTTACCTGCATTAAAAATCTGAAAATCTGCTCTTGCTACTTAAATTAAAACTTGAGAGAAGAGAAGAGTATTTCTCTAAGACAGAGACTAAATTTACCCACATGTCAAACACCTCCCTGGACTAAGACAGCCCCCAGAATGCTTTTCAGAATTCTGTTCAAAAGCAGTGCTTCCTAGAACTTTTTTCCATACTCACCCAAAGTTCACAGTTTACCCTTCCAAGTAAAAAGCACATTGGGAGCTCCAGGTTTACCTTTCATAAAATAATCTTAAACTGCAGTGAATCCATTAGCTGTGCAAGTATTTATATGTAACTAAATGCACGTGTATAAATGCATAGTTTAGGTTAAGGGCAGGCAGACTCCTCTTTCAAGTATTTAATCTTTCTGAGCAAAGTCCCTGTGTGCTGTTCCTTGAATTATGTAAATACTGAATTGCATATGTTGAATAAATACATTACAGTTACCACCATAGCCACCTTAATCAAGAGCTACCACTGAGCAAACCCAGATGAATTAGGTATTTCTAAAAACTCTGCGAAAGCCAATTTGGCTTTGTATCTGTGGTGCCAGTGTCTAGGTCACTCTCTAAGGCAGCCTCTACTTCTTTGACAAACATTTTAGAAATGCAAACAGCCTTCTAAACCTACAGTTTTTTTTTAATCTATCACTGTTTGAAGTCAAATCATCAGCAGTGAACTATGGATACAGGGCTCAGGGAAACTATTTCTAACTAAAGTTAGAAACTAGTTAGAAATAGTTATATATTTCAATAGAACATATAAAGTTGAATGCACGTGTCATAAAAGAAATCAAAATGTAAGGCTGACCAGTAATTTAATTGCCTGTAATCATGCAAGTGGCACTGGGGAGAATATCATACAATTCCTTCCATCGTAAAGATAGTATAGGAGATAAAGCATCTGCTTTGCATGTGGCCTACCCTAGCTTTATCCCTGACACCACATAGTGATCCCCAAGCACCACCAGCAGTGATTCCTGTGCTGAGCCTTCCCCAGCACAATAAAAGATAAGAGATGATGGTCTCAGGAGGCAGCAAGATAAAGGACAGCACACCTGGAACTCCGTGTGGACTTTGCTTCTGCAACTGGTATTGGGACTTCTTCTGTGATAGGAATTCACAAGAGTCCTTTTCTTCCCATCTTTCTGTGGTTCCTGACATTGCTAACTAGATATTCTGAAGAGTCTTCTCCAGCCCTGAATTTTTTTCTTTTTATTTTGCTTTTTGGGTCACACCCAGCAAATGCTCAGGGGTTATTCCTGGCTCTGCACTCAGAAATTACTCCCGGCAGTGCTTGGAGGACTACATGGGATGCCGGGAATCGAACCCAGGTCAGCTGTGTGCAAGGCAAATGCCCTCCCCACTGGACCCCCTGAATTTTTTCTTCCTTGTGATTTGTACTTACTTAGTCCTCACTTCTTCCTTCTAGTTTTCAATAACACAGTCAGATAGCCAAATAAGTCTACACTGTGAACTGAGAATTTTAAGTAAGACTTGAACATCATCTATGTTAGATAAATTCCTAACAGACAGAAAGTTCCTGTCAAGTCTCCATCAGGGGAACCTACTAGGGCATCCTACAGGAGACTGGTCACTACAATAGAGCCATTTTATGAACAGGCATGAGGTTATATGCCAGGCATGATGAACCTTGTACCACAAAAAGCTAACTTGAGCCACATCCCCCTAAAGCACATTAGTGAGGCCAAGAATCAGAAACTATTTAAGGAGCAATACCATCACTCAATTTGGGCAGAAAAAGTTTATTAATTTTTCAAGTAGAATAACAGGTGTTTGGATTTTGGTCCATTTCTCTATTTCAGTCTACATTCTTTTTATGTCCTATGTCCACTACTTTATAAAAGAAATATGATGCCCCAGAAGTCCAAGAAGAAGAAGAATTAAATGGGACACTTCCAATCCCCACAATGAGTCACTTCCTCCCCAGGTATTCTCCCTTGGGATGTGGTATATGGGGGCGAGTACGTGGCTGGCCTAGTGGGCGGCCGCTAACATACAAAAAGCAGGAAAACCAAGAGGAAGGTAATACTTTCTAAGAGAGAAGAGAACACCTTCTGCAGAGCATCTCTGAGTCCTACCTGATAGTGAGGAAGAAACAGTACCGCAAAAGAATCCACCCCCAAACTAGCACAGCACCATGGGGAAACAACGCAGATCCCCAGCTCAAAGAGCAGATGAAGAAACCAAACCCAAAGACTCAAAAAAGAATACAGATGTACATAATCTCTCTGACAAGGAACTCAGAGAAAAAACTGTGAGGATGTTTAACGAGCTCAATGACAAAATGGAACAGATGTCCAATAAGAAACAGGAGAATGTAAATGAAGCAGTAGAAAGGACAGTCAATAAATTATGGGAGGAAATGAGAGCAAAAATGAGAGCAATGCAAACAGAAATATCATCACTAAAAACTCAGTAGATGAAATAAAAAAACACAATAGCGGCTCTCAAGAGCAGGATGACAGCAGCAGAAGACAGTGAGACTGAGGATGAGCTACAGAAAATACTCAGGAAAGTACACAAAATGAAAAAAGGCCAAAAAATGGATCAACAGCAGAACAGAGAACACTGGGATGAAACCAGGATGAACAGCAGAAGAATCATCGGAGTCCCAGAGGGATAGGAAGGCAACTCAAGGAAATAAGAACAGTTAAAGTCATCCTTGCTGAAAAGTTCCCAGAGTTAAAGGACGAAGGCATCCAGATCCAAGAAGCTCAAAAGGGCACCATCAAGAAGAGACCCCAATAGAAGACTCCAAGACATATCCTCCTCAAAATAATGGATGCAATAGAGACACAATTCTTCGAGCAGCAAGATCAAAGAAGGAAATTGTACATGAAGGAGCATCCATTTGACTTTCAGCAGACCTCTCAGAAGAGATACTCCAAGCCCAAAGGCAGTGGTGGGCTTTTGTGAAAAAAACTCAAGGAAATGAATGCCTCACCAAGAATTCTTTACCCAGCTAAACTCTCACTCAGATTTGAATGACAGATACACAGCTTCTTGGATAAACAACAGCTCTGGAACTTCATAGACTCAAACCAACCTTAAAAGAAGGCCTGAAAGAGCGACTATAAGACAAGACAAAACCCAAAAGAACATCAAACATATACAGAAAGATGGCACAATATCCCATGACAATAATCTCTCTCAATGTCAATGGTCTAAATGCACCAGTTACGAGACACAGAGTGGCAAAATAGATCAAAAAATGGAATCCAACATCCTGCTGTCTTCAAGAAATACATATGAACAATCAGAGCAAAGACAGCTAAAATTAAAAGGCTGGAAAACAATCCTTCACTCAAACAACCCCTCCAAAAAAAGTCGGGTGGCCATCCATACTGGTATCTGACAACACAGACTTCAGGCTGAAGAAGGTCATAAGGAACAGAGAAGATCACTTCTTAATAATCAAGGGATACATATATCAGGAAGAAATTGAACTCCTAAACATATATGCACCCAATGAGGGGCCAGCAAAATACCTAAAACAACGACAAATAAACTTCAAAGAAGACATTGACAGCAACACAATTGTAGTTGGAGACTTCAACACTGCTCTATAAACTCTTGATAGATCAACAAGACTGAAACTCACCAAGGAAATACTGGCCCTAAAGGAAGAGATGAAGAAAGAGGGCTAGTAGATATATAGTGGGCATTCAATCCCCCAAAAAAGTCAAATACACATTTTTCTCCAGTGCACATGGAACATACTCCATATAGATCACATGCTGAGCCACAAAACATACCTCTAGAAAGTCAAGAAGATAGAAATTGTGTCAATATTTTTTCACATCATGATTCACTAAAAATAGAAGTTAATTGCACACAAAAGCAGAGAGTCATATGAAGCACCTGGAGACTAAAGAGCTCACTGCTGAACAAACATCAGGTCATAAAAGAAATCACAACCCACAATGTGTAGGAGAAGGAAGGGAGAGAGAGGGAGAAAGAAAAGAGATAAAGAAACTGCCATTTAGGCAGGCTATGGGAGGGAGGAGGGAATTGGGGACATTGGTGGTGGGATATGGGCACTGGTGGAGGGCGGGTGCTGGAACACTATGTGAATGAAACCTCCAAACATGAACAACATTGTAATTGTATATCTCACGGTGGTATAATAAAGTATTAATTTAAAAAAAAATTAAAAAAATCAAAGAAATCAAAGAGGAAATACAAAAGTTCCTGAAAACAAATGAGACTGAAGACATGAATTACCAGAACTTAGGGATACAGCAAAAGCAGTGTTAAGAGGAAAGTTCATAGCTCTTCAAGCATTTATCAGAAAAGAAGAAAAGGCCATCATAAACAGTTAGACTTCACAACTTAAGATCTTAGACAGCAATCAGCAAAAGGAGCCCAACCCAGGCAGAAAGAAAGAAATAATAAACTTAGAGCAGAAATCAATGAGATGGAATCCCAAAAAACTATAGAGAAGATCAACGAAACCAATAGCTGGTTTTTTGAAAAAATAAACAAGACTGACAAACCATTTGCAAGACTTACAAGGAAAGGGAAAGTGAGAACCCAAATAAATAGAATCGTCAGAAATGAAAAAGGGTATAACACAACAGAAACCACAGAAATTCAAAAGATCATCAGAGAATACTGAGAGTCTGTATGCCATGAAACAATAGAACCTAGAAGAAATGACAAGTTCCTTAATTCCTATAGCCTCCCAAGGATGTAGCAGAAGATTTGGAATACCTCAACAAACTTATCACCATCGAGGAGATGGAATCAGTAATCAAAAGTCTCGCCAACCACAAAAGCCCAGGTCCAGTGAATTCTACCAAATCTTTAAAGAGAACCTACTACCAGTCGTTTTCAAGCTCTTCCAGGAAACTGAAGAAATAGAAACACTTCCAAATAACTTCTAAGAGGCATATATCTCTCTGATACCCAAAGCAGACAGAGATGTCACAGAAAAGGAAAACTATAGACAATCCCTGATGAACACAGATGCTAAGATCTTCAATAAAATACTAGCAAATAGAATCCAAAGAGTCATCAAAAGATTATACACCATGACCAAGTAGGATTCATCCAGAGAATGTAAGGATGGTTCAACATATCAATAATTGAAAAAAACCATCTGACCATATCAATAGATGCAGAGAAGGCATTTGACAAGATCCCACACCCATTCCTGATAAAAACTCTCTGTAAAATTGGAATTGAAGGAACCTTCCTCAATATAATCAAAGCTATCTACTAAAAGCCCACAGCAAGCATTATTTTCAATGGGTAAAAACTGAAAGCCTTCCCTCTAAGGTTGGGGACAAGACAAGTCTGCCCACTCTCACCATTTCTATTCAGTATAGTACTGGAAATACTTGCCATAGCAATCAGGGAAGAAAAAAAGACATTAAGGGAATCTAGATAGAAACTGTCACTATTTGCAGATGACATGATATTATACCTAGAAAACCCTAAGCTCTCTACCAAGAAGCTCCTAGAAACAATAGATTCCTATAGTAGAGTGGCAGGGTACAAAATCAATACCCAAAGGTCAATGGCCTTCCTTCATGCAAATAATGAAAGAGAAGAAAGGGATATTAAATAAATTATCCCATTTACAGTTGCAACATAGAAAATCAAATACCTAGGAATCCGTTGGACAAAGAACATAAAGGATCTCTACAAAGAAAACTACAAAACGTCACTCAAGAAATAAAAGAGGACCTGAGGAAATGGAGACATTTCCTGTTCAAGAATTGGAAGAATTGACACTATCAGAATGGTAATACTCCCTAGAGCTTTATACAGATGGATTGTGTAAAGATGCCCTATAAATATGCCTATGATGTTCTTCAAAGAAATTGACCAAACACTCCTGAAATTTGTATGGAATAATAAACCCCCACGGATAGCTAAAGCAATCCTTGGGAAAAAGAAGATGGACAGCATCACCTTTCCCAACCTCAAACTGTATTATAAAGCAGTAGTAATTAAAACAGCGTGGTATTGGGGCCGGAGGCGATAGCCCAGCGGGTAGGGCGTTTGCCTTGCGCGGCCGGCTCATGCCGGCCCGGGTTCGATCCCCGGCATCCCATATGGTCCCCCGAGCACTGCCAGGAGTAATTCCTGAGTGCAGAGCCAGGAGTAACCCCTGAGCATTGCCGGGTGTGACCCAAAAAAGCAAAAAAAAAAAAAAAAAAAAAAAAAATAAAATAAAATAAAACAGCGTGGTATTGGAATAAAAACAGACCTGTGGACCTATGGAATAGATTTGAGTATCCTGACACCCACCCTCAAAGACATGATCAGTTAATCTTTGATAAAGGTACAAAGAGTCCAAACTGGAGTAAGGGAAAGCCTCTTCAACAAGTGGTGTTGGGAAAACTGGACAGCTACATGTAAAAAAATGAATTTGGACCTGTGTCTAACACCTTGCACAAAAATCAGATCAAAATGGATTAAAGATCTCAATATCAGACCTCAATCCATAAAGTACATTGATGAAAATATAGGAAAAACCCTCCACGACATTGAAGCTAAAGACATCTTCCAAGGTGAAACACCATTAACAAAGCAACTAGAAGAAAAAATTAAACATATGGGACTACATGAAACTAAAGAGCTTCTGCACCTCAAAAGAAACAGTGACCAAGATAGAAAGACAGTCCACAGAATGGGAAAGAATATTCACCCAATATCCATGTGATAAGTGGTTAATATCCAGGATATATCAGGCACTGGTACAGCTATATAAGAAGAAAACAGCCAACCCCATTAAAAAAATGGGGAGGAGAGATGAACAGAAACTCTGACAAGAAATTCGAATGGCCAAAAGGCATATGAAAAAATGCTCATCATCACTAATCATCAGAGAGATGCAAATCAAAACAACAATGAGATATCACCTCACACCACAGAGACTGGTCCATATCCAAAAGGGTAAAAGAAACAAGTGCTAACGTGGATGCGGGGGAAAAGGAGACTCTCATACATTGTTGGTGGGAATGTCGACTTGTACAACCTATCTGGAAAACAATATGGACATTCCTCCAAAGACTAGAAATTGAGCTCCCTTTTTACCCAGCCATACCACTCCTGGGAATATACCCTGGGAAGCCAAAAACACACAGCGGAAACACGATCCGCACTTTTATTTTCATAGCAGCACTATTCACAATAGCCAGAATCTGGAAACAACCAGTATGCCCAAGAACTGAGACTGAATAAAGAAACTGTGGTACATCTCCACAATGGAATACTATGCAGCTGTTAGGAAAAATGAAGTTATGAAATTTGCCTATAAATGGATGGACATGGAAAGGATCATGTTGAGTGAAATTAGTCAGAGGAAAGAGAGAGATATAGAAAGACTGAATTTATTTGCATGACATATATATATGTATATGTATATATATACATATTATGACACCAAAATCCAGTGTCAGGCGAAACGTGGAGGATCAGGAGGTCTTACCAAAAGTGTAAATTACTGCAAACATTTGCAGAGGTTAGGTAAGACATAGATGGGAATATGTGTGAATAAATGTCGAAAGGGTTAATACCAACCTAGAACTGAGCATTAAACACAGGCAAAAAAAATGCACATGATGGCCTCTAAGTGTATGTAGTGCAACCCACAATGTGTAAGAGAAGGAAAAGAGAGAGAGGGAGAGAGAAAAGAGATAAAGAGCCTGCCATTTAGGCAGGCTATGGGAGGGGGAGGGAATGGGGACATTGGTGGTGGGAAATGGGCACTGGTGGAGGGCGGGGTGCTGGAACACTATGTTTCCGAAACCTCTAAACATGAACAACGTTGTAATTGTATATCCAGTGGTATAATGAAATATTTAATAAAAATGATACACATGATAACCTCTAAGTGTATGTACTGTAATCCACAGTATGTAAAAGGAGGAAGAGAGAAAGAGAAAGAGAGAAAAAGAGATAAAGAATCTGCTATAGAGGCAGGCTAGGGGGGGAGGGATTTGGGAACATTGATGGTGGGAAATGGGCACTGGTGGAAGAATGGGTGCTGGAACACTGTAAGACTGAAACCCAAACATGAACTTCTTTGTAATTGTATGTCTCACAGTGGTATAATAAAAATATATGTATAAAAAATAAATAAAACTAAAAATAATGGTGACCAAGATACAAAGTGGGAAGAATATTCACCCAATACCCATCTGATAAGATGTTAATAAATATCCAGGATATACCAGGCACTGGTAGCACTTTACAAGAAGAAAACAGCCAATCCCATCAAAAAATGATAGAATAAATGAACAGAAGCTTCCAAAAAAAAAAAAAACAAGAAATTCAAATGGCTAAAAAAGCATATGAAAAAGTGTTCTTCATCATTAATCATCAGGGAGATGCAAATCGAAACAACAATGAGGCATCATCTCACACTACAGAGACTGGCACACATGCAAACAGCAAGAACAACTGGTATTGGTGTGGATGCGGGGAGAAAGGGACTTTCATTCACTGTTGATGGGAGTGCCAACTGGTCCAGCCCTTTTGGAAAACAATATGGGCATTCCTCTGAAAACTTAGATATTGAACTCCTATTTGAACCAGCAATATCACTCCTGGGAATATACCCTGGAACCCAAGAACACATAGCTGAAACACTATCTGTACTTTATTCATCGCAGCTCTATTCACGATAGCCAGAATCTGGAAACAACCTAAGTGCCTGAGAACAGAGGACTGGCTAAAAAACTATGGTACATCTATACAATCTATCTATGCAGCTGTCAGAAAAGACGAAATCATGAAAGTCACCTGCAAATGGGTGGACATGGAGATGATCATGTTGAGTGAAATTAGTCAGAAGGAAAAGGATAGATACAGAATGACTGCATTCATTAATGGGCTATAAATATATACCAGTGTTCTATGAAGTGTGTGGGAAATGGTAATGTCAGACTAAAACTCATCATTGAATATACACAAAGAGACTTACATGATAAACTCTAAATGTCTGTAGGGCAAGTCACAATGTGTAAAAAGAAGAGAAAGAGATACAGAGACAGAGAGAGACAGAGATAGAAACAGAGAGAGGGAGAAAGAGGGAAAATAAAAGGTGCCTGCTATAGAGGCAGGCTGGGGGTATGTGGGGACATTGGTGATGGGAATGGGCACTGGTGGAGGGATGGGTGCTGGAACACTGTATGACTGAGAACCAATTATAAACACTTTTGTAATTGTATATCTCATGGTAGTATAATAAAAAATTTAATAAAAAAGAAAGATGATGAAGAAAGGTGGCAATGATCAAAGTGTCCTGATATACAAAATCATTATTGAGCCCTTTGTTCTCAAATTGACTTTTCGCCCTTTAAATTCATTTTCTCATTCTATTTTTACCAGAATGTTTCTGTTCTGTAGTACAAACATAATAGACAAAGGCCAGAGAATTCTGCTTAGAACTGCAGAAAGCAGTTGAAGTTTTAGTTTGGATTACATCCAGTTTTCTGCCATCACAAAACTTTTATTTAATCCCTCTGTGTAGGAAAAGCAGATTACACAAAGGGAAGGAATGAAACATCCCTTTTATCTGCTTTTTACTGTATTATGTCTGAATTTTGAAAGTTTTTTGGTAGGTTCTTGGTGGTTACAAAAAGTTCAATTACCTAATTAAAAAACAAAATTTTAAGTTAGAATAATAAAAGTCATAAGCATTGTATTTTAAAAGTTTAACATTTTAGTTTAGGAAAAAAATACCTTCCTAAGTTATTCACTTCTCTATGGTTTAAGTTCCAAAGAATAATTTTTAATCACAAAGAAACAATTAGAAAAAATAAAGTTTCAAATAATATGTCATTTGAAATATATTAGAATGTTTGATTATTAATTGCACACAAATATTTAATTCATTCTTTTGTAACATAAAAATAAAATTGAACAGTTGGAAAAAGAGTTTATGCTGGATGTAGGTTGAATATATGTGCTACACATACATATCAATTTATAATTCAGAGTGATTAAGTGGCATCAAAGAGGGACCTTTATGAAAGAATACAGCAAGGCTAAGATCCAAAGCTTGATAAATTTACATGAGGGTAAAAAATAAGGACTCACTTTTTCAATTATGGAGAAACTTAAGGGGGAAAGCAATCATGTTCTATGATAAATGAGTCCTCCTTCACTAAGAAATCAGAGTATCTTCCTGTTTCATGGACTCAATTTGTGTGTTTTTCTTTGCTCCAAGCTATTTCTTTCATCTTGCAAATACAAGAAAATTAAAGTTGTACAATTGAGGACATATGAAAACCCTAATCTTGAAAAAGAAAAGAACTACAATGATGTATTAATGCAGTACTGTGATATATAATCAAATAGAGAGTTTGAAAAAGCTTAATAATGTCATCAGCTGAACTTATTTCAGAAGACACACTTGGAATGACTCACAATGTCAGTGTACTGAAGTCCATTCACCCTCTGATGGAATTTGATGAGTTACTATGATAAACTTACTCCCCCCAGTAAAATAGTTAACCATATTCCAAGAAACCAAGGTGAGAACCAAGAAATAGAACCACTTTGTCTTATCCTGCATTTATTTCAGCAAACCAATTGTGAAGAAAGTAAAGCATGATCATATTTTGCAAATACATAAAAGTGACACAGAATAATAATACCCTGAAAATGAGTGCATCTGAGAACACAGGCCTCTCCTAGGCAAACACTTGCAGTGGCCACATTGACGCCATGGCCAATGCATCCATCTGTCATTCTGGTTCTGATACCATTCAAGTAGTTTTAATAGTAGATTAGCAATTTGCTGGTCAACAAATACCAATACTAGTGATTATGGTAGCCTTGAAGGGTTGTGAGCGACTCTACTATACATACATGGTGCTAGGCTTTAATGTGTTATTCCAATGCCATTGCACATTATGCAGGGGAAATAAGGTCTTGTTACACATTTACTGTGACATCCACTAAAATGTGAATTAGTTTGCATAGGTAGGTCCTTTGGGCAGCACAATGTTGCTCTAGTCCACCAAGGCTTAAAGATTCACAGTGTAGAGGAAAAGAACATGAAGTAAAGCATTTCTACTAAAATATATTTAATAGCTGGTGTTAACAATTTGCATAACAAAAGCCAAATTATATTAATAACATTTTATCATTCTATATGCCCCTGTGTTTTTAAAACATTGTCGCATTTAACTGCACCCTCTCAAAGTTAGTACAATCATATCAATTGTATGATGTCAATCATAATTTGAACATTTTGAAGTAAATAAAAGTTAAAAGATACCATATTTTAATGTTGCATTTTTTTTTATCAGAGGCCTTTGACCAACAATTTCACATGGTGCCTATATCCTACTTGGGGCTGCTACCAAATGCCCCACATTCATTGTACAGAAATTGAAGAATGGGTCTCGGATGCAGTTTTCTCTTTTCCTTTAAAATAAATCATTATTAACAGAAGCTTGATTACAAAGTATACTATGCAAACTGGATACGAGATATCAAACACAAAAAGCATATGGAGTTCCCATAAATATACTGAAGTAACAGGGACTATTAGAAAGGGCATTGGCCCAGGAGACTTTTCCAGGCTTGTGAATTCCTGCAGTGTAAGTATCAAGGTATGGCAGCCACAAAAGCATCATCCAATATCTTGATTTTTGGATCATCTAGAGTTGACAATTAATTGCCTGGAAAGGATTCTTATGGGCACAGAATACTTCAGAAAGAGACTTTCACTTTAGTATTCTTAACTTAGCTTACAGAGCTTCTAACATAACTAAAGCTTCTTTAACATATTATTCTAAATAATCACCCTCTAGACACTTTCAGATTATCAGAAGCAAATCGCAAAAGCATAAGGAATTTATGAAGTGAATCATACCCTGTATAATGTACTTAGCCTCATAATATAACTCTTCTATCTTACAATAAGTATTTTAAATTCCAAACCTAAAGTTAATGTTTATGCATCTCAACTATCTATAAATCCACAAAGAACCCTTCAAAAAGAAAAAGAAAAAGAAGTCAGTATTTTCTAAAGTCTGAAATCTTTAGAGATAAAATAAAATCAGCTACCACACTTCTTATTTGTCAGGAACATCTCACTTCCCCACCACAAAAATACCAATCGTGTATAATAAAATATTATTCTAGAATAGGCAAAAACTTACTCACTTAGTTTTCTTTCCAAGACCATAGTTGATTAACAGCGATAATCGAAAGGCACCAGTTTTTGTAAATACCTATACTGTCAATTTGGTATAAACTATATCCACTTTATCTAGGGATACGTTTGTAAAGATTCACACACTACGTTCTTTTGCTTTTCATTAAAAACACTCCATGAAAGATAGAGGAACCTGTCTCTTACTTCCATGACCTGTTTTGAAGCAGTCTGCTTCCTGAGTCCCAGAACGTTGTCAAGTGCCACAGATAGGACAAGAGAAGACCAGTAACGGGTAAACCTGCCTTCAAACATTTTTATCTTGTGGCAGAAAAGGGACTGGGCTAAGCTCATCTATGTTCCTATAAGGTGTTGGTGGGAATTGTGCTTGCACATTCCCTCATGGTCTCTGATAGTGGCAGAGGCCAGGGAAGATGCGGGGACCATAGAGAGAAATTTGAGGATGAGAAATGAGTATTTCAAACTGCACTATGCTGCGAGTGTGCAAACGCTAATGAGAAGACAGGAAGAAATTGCTGTCATGGGTTAGAAATAGAAAGTTTTCCTAGCGAACAGGAAGTGGTAAAAAACGTTGACTACAAAAGCCAGCAACAAAATCAATATATTTTGTGGCAAAACTTTTCTTCAGAGAGCTGAGTCACCTAACTGTCCTGTCGGCTGAACCCTTTTAAAAGCATATCAAATTGCTCCTTGTGCTTCTATCAGACTTGAGAACACATCAGATAGGGGGAAATCGGCTGCATGTTTCTGCCCTGTGTCTTTACACAACTTCTTTGACTTAATTTAAAAGGCTTGCTTTTTAAATTCTTCCTTTACTGTCAACATTGTTCATAGAAGATACCTATTGCCAAACTGAAGGTAGGAAGGAGGCAGACAAGGTGGACCAAGAAAATACTTTTTAAAACTGATCCTGTAGAAGTAGCACTTTGGTATTACATGTTTTCTATTTTTCTACTAGATGGTTAACAATACCCTGGTGGGCTTTTGTAACAAGGACAAAACAATCAAATTATAGCCTCAGGAGTATGTTCTCCTCATTCTTAATTGCAAAAACAACTGCCCTCTAATTAAATTCTGATGAGATCTTAGTTTCTAAAGACTGTAAGCAGAAACATCTTGCTATGCAAACATAAGGTGAAGCTTAAAATTTGAGGAGAATTATTCCTCCAAATGTATATTGACTTTTACATCCAGTGAATTGGCTTTTAAAAATCAGTAGATTAGAAAACAAGGAGACGTGGTAACTTTCCAGTTTTATAATTATTATTTCAAGTCAATTTCCTTTGAGCATACTATAAATGTGTTATTTGTCAAAACTTGTACCTGTCCTACATTTAGTCTGAGAACTTAATCAACAATTACTTTTTTAGAAAAAATAATCTCAGAAAGGGTTCTGTCTGGGGGATATGTATATACTTATTTAATGGTAATTAAAATTAAGCCAATTTTAATTTTAGTGCGTGGAAATTTTTTGCAAAAAATAGCACACGTTCACTTTGTCTTTGTCGGTTTCTGTACAAGCTACCAAAATAGATGGGGTTAATGATTTAATTATGACTGGTTCTTTCGATTCCAAACTAATTCTTAGGGAATCTATTAAAATAAAACTTCCAAAAAATCTTCAGTATGTACCTGAACGTTTTATCTTTTCAGTTTTATGCCAGTGTCATATAGGTACAGCTCAGGTTCAATAAAGACATTTTTGGGGGCCAGATAAAAATAAAACTGCAGATTTTCAGAAAAAGGATGTCCTATTAATTAACAAATAGTATTTGTATGAATAATTTAAGAAAATATCTTACAGGAAATCTGGTGTATTTCCTTCAATAAAATACCTAAGGTAGCTATCCAAAGAGTGATTTGGGGAGGTTTGAAGGGAGGTCACATCCAGCAGTGTTGGAGAGGCTATATTTGGTCCTGTGAACTGGAACCAAGGTCAGCCACACCCTGACCCATGTACTATCTGTCCAGGTCAAGAGTTTTGGTTAATTATGTTTTTGTAACTTTTTCCAGCTTTATCAGAACAACATAGTCAGAAGCCTAGAAGAATGCTATCCTGTTGCAGTTCCAATAAATGACACAATCAGGAAAACAAGAGTTGCAGATGGGTATTAATCTCTCTCGTGATCTTGACAGTGGTTACAGCTCAAGACCGACCATGACTATGACTCCAGCAAGCTCACACATTGCAAAGTCAAAATCACAATATGCCGTCAGTTCTGCCTTCATAAACAGCCTGTTGTATCAAAGCTGCAATATCTCACTGCATTCCTATCTTAACATTCTGTAATTGTTATTTAGAAAAAACAAAACTCAGAGTGGAAACTAGTTTCAGTGGCTACCTTTCCATCCCAGAATTTGAATACAACTTTCCAAAACAAAATGCCAAAAAATCACTGTCTCTAGGTAGAATAACTTTCAGTGGTTTTCTTCAACACACTTTTCTTCCATACCCCCACTCCAAGCACACTTGTTCCGTTAGCTTTGTTTACTTTTAAATCAACAGAAGCATTAAGTTATGAAAGTTGTTCAATAAGTATCTAAACCACTTGTGTACTAGACTATATATCTAATTTCTAAGGTGTATATCCTTCAAAACTAGAATGCAATACAGCAGGAGAACCTCAAGCAACTTTTCAATTTTTTTTCTGATGAGCTGGCAGAAGAGTAAAAGTTTTTTTTAGATATCAGCCATACTTTTTGCTGGAATAACAGGAATGTATGTTACAGAAGCTTGAAACTACATGACATGCAACAAGGCAAGGCCTATAGAGGAACTGGATAGGCGACCTTAACATTTGCCCTTTGCAGAGTAGTTGTGATGTTACTCAGTTCTGACATCCTGTGGGCCCAATTCTAAGCAGAGATTTGGGTCTGTAGAATATCCATAGAGAGGATTGCATTGGTACAAATGAGAAATAAATAGACCAAGGTTGGCCAAGGACACAAGAATTTTGTTTCTAAGTCCCCTGGACCACCAGTCAATATAATTTTTAACCAACTGTCATTCTGCCACTGCTTGTGTATATATTATATTAGGAAATTTTGAGTTATAAATCACTGAAAGTCTCAAAATCTAAACAGCCTTCAAACTGTTGGCTGTTACTGAGTTAAGAGAACTCGCTTCTGGTTATTCCAATATGACAGCTAAGAAGTTTGTATACTTGTTACATTTAAGGAGCAGTCAACAACTTATCTCAAAGTCTACAACACATTTTCCTGAAGGGTTTGATAGCCAATTTAAGGAAACCATTAACACCATTGGCAGCACCAGGTCTCCAGACCAAAACAAAATCTTCCAGGAGTTACTGAAAATGCTGCTGTTTCAGCCCAAAAATCACTCCTTCTACTTGGTACCTGTGTGTCTAACTGTCAAAAGAATGAACACACTATTGTAAAACAACATTTCAGTTGTCTTAAAAGTATCTTCTACCTTTTAAAAAGATCTGTTTAGTATACATTAGGATAAAGCTCAAAGGGCAAGGAGGAGGGATTAGTTAACAAACTCAATGTAATTGGCTGGCAGCATGCCCGTCTTCCCCGTCCGTTGCACAGTGCCATACATCCACCCATCATCGATGGGTTGCACATTGACAATGTAGTCGCCGTCCCTGAAGGACACTTCGTCTTCATCTTGGGCACTGTAATCGTACATGGCTCGGTAGGTCCGCTGCAGAAGGAAAAAGAAATTCTTCACAAATGGAGACGATGAGCAGTTACAGTCACAAATTCCAATCCCAACAGACCTAGCCCACACGGAAAGGAACTATGTGCAATGTTTCCACATACGTTTAATTCTGAAGAGCTATAAAGCACAACCTTGAGTCCTCACTGTGTTCGTGTTTACTACACTAGCAAAAAGGGTCTTATAGAAGAACCAGAACCGGAGTGGAGGGGGATATAATTATGAGACCCAGCCTACCTATCAGGAAGAAATGTTGAATTAATAATGCCAGTCCCTCCTGCTTCAAAGCACCACAGAGACCCGCAGATTTCCCCTATTCTACATTTGTCCTTCAATCCTCCCTTACTTATCCCACATTTTAAAAATCTTTTTAATATTAGGCCCCTTGATTTGCAATACTGATCATGATAGGGTTTCATGCTCTCAGCAACACAGCCTTTTTATTCTTAAAGAGACCAAAATCTGCCACAGAGACAAACAAGGATCACTTCCTCTCTGGAGGATGCAGTATATTTTTCTTAAATGGTTTCAAGAACTTAGTTCTTCTCAGAACCATAAAGCAAAAAAGAAAAAAAAATCTAGGAATATAGAAATAACACAAGAGGTAAGTGCTTGCCTTGCATGAGGTCAAGCTGGTTTAATCTCCAGCATATAGGTCCCCTGAGCATCACTAGAGGTCAATCCTAAGTAATGAGTTAGGAGTATCCTCTGAGCACTGCTAAGCATAACCTCAAAAATATGGGGGTGGGGGAGCTAGAGTGATAGCACAGCAGGTAGGGCGTTTGCCTTGCATGCAGCTGACCCAGGTTTGATCCCAGGCATCCCATATAGGCCCCCGAGCACTGCCAGGAGTAATTCCTGAGGGCAGAGCCAGGAGGAACCCTGGAGGATCTCCAGGTGTGGCCTGCAAAAAAAAAAAAAAAAAAAAGAAAAAATACTACAATATACTCATTTCATACTGCATTAATTGTTTGAGCTTTGAGATACACAAATAAAATCTTTATTTAGGAAGGTAGTTTTCAATTAAGTTTTATTTTCTTTTTATGTTTAAGAGCTCTCCCGAGACTAAGTGGTTGAGCACCTTCTTTCTAGGTGAGAGGCCAACAAGTTTGATTTCTAGCCCCACTGCCTACTGTCAAGGGTAGGCCAAGTAACACCGCCACACTGGATTCTGACGCCACAACAATGTGTGAATCCCAGTGCCCAAGAGCAAATGGATGCAGCACCTATGTGTGCCAATCCAGTGAGCACTGCAACTAAGTGTAGCACCAGTGAACACTGCAACTAAGTGTAGTACCACTGCCAATAACAGGCTGACCCAGTCATTGCAACAACAAAGGAAGCACAGGAACATTTAAAAAATCAACTCTGGGGCCGGAGCGATAGCTCAGCAGGTAGGGCGTTGCCTTGCACGCAGCCAGCCCATGCCGGCCCGGTTCGATCCCGGCATCCCATATGGTCCCCCGAGCACCGCCAGGAGTAATTCCTGAGTGCAGAGCCAGGAGTAACCCCTGAGCATCGCCGGGTGTGACCCAAAAACCAAAATAAATAAATAAATAAATAAATTTAAAAAAATAAAAAATCAACTCTTAAGTTTTGTTTCCCTGGATTTGTCTTTCCGGCCAGGCCAAGAATTTAGCTAATACATCAATTTCAAAAATTCACAGACTAAGGAAAGTGACTAAGACACAAAAACATTAGAGCAATTCAAGATAATTTACAAGTGGCTTGAAAGCCACCTACTTCTAAGTCCACGTGACAGTGTGCAGAGCCTGGTGAGGCAGTTTCAGCCTGAAATGCCACACATGACTAGATGACCTCAAATACTGCTTCCCAAAGCGACGCTAATGCATGAAATGAGCACTATGAGAGAATACTAGTGTAACAGGAGAATTCAGACTGTTACAATGTCTTTCAGGCTTTGAGGACTATTTTGATGAATGTCGAGATAAACTTGTTAATAGACCAAATGTTTGGGATTATAAAACCTAAATTAGGACTTATACTGGCAGATTCCTGGTTTACTGCTTACAGTTTACACATTGTATCTTCCTTTCTCAATGGTTTGCCTCTCACGAGCCTTCTGATTCCTTCAAAAAGGTTACACCGAGGCCAGAGCGATAGCCCAGCCGGATAGGGCGTTTGCCTTGCACGCGGCCGGCCTATGCCGGCCCGGGCAGAATCCCATATGGTCCCCCGAGCACCTCCAGGAGTAATTCCTGAGTGCAGAGCCAGGAAAAACCTCTGAGCATTGCCAGGTGTGACCCAAAAAGAAAAAAAAAGGTTATACCAACAACACATCATCATTTTTTTTCTACAAAAAGGTGCACCGGTTCCAAGACAAACCTTTCAGATGCCAAAACCTGAGCACAGTCAACTCCCTTATAGAAAAGAAGTGGTATTTGCATGCAATTTATATAATTTCTCCCACATACTTTAAATCATCTCTTAATTATTTTCAACACCTAATACAATGTAAATCACTTGATCACTTGATCACTTGAATCCCATTATTCATCGATATGCTCAAGCAGGCACCAGTAACAATTCCATTGGACCCTATCATGTTCCAATGTAGCTCAATGGCATCTGGTTGATTCAGGAATATGAAGAGCCTCAAACCGTTCCTTCAGGGTCTTGACAAGGAAGTCTGACCATCTTGTGGGTGGGCGGCCACGTGATCTTTTGACATCCCGTGGGATCCAGTCGGTAACAGCTCTAGTCCAACAGTCATCTGCAAATCGCATTACATATCCAGCCCATCTGAGTTTCGATGCCTTGGCAAATGAGACAGCGTCCCTGATTCTGGAATAGCGATGGAGGTCAGAACTCCGATTCCTTTTCTCACTTGAGTGAGGTGTGATGCTCCAAGCACAGCTCTTTTGATTCCTCTCTGGGAGATCCGAATAGCATTCTCATCCTGCTTTCGTAGGGCCCAGGTCTCTGAGACATATGTTAATGCAGGGAGAATGGTGGAGTCGAAGAGATGTGCCTGGAGCCGGAGGTTCTTTGTCCTTTTAGCTATTTCTTCGATGCCTTTGAAGGCATTCCATGCCGCTCTCTTCCTCCTGCACAGCTCACGTTTTAGGTTGCTCATCATGTTGACTTCTCGACCTAGGTACACATAACTGCTGCATTCAGAGATGTTTGTTCCATTGAAAGAGAATGGGGCCTCTGGAACTAGTTCATTTTTTCATAAACATAGTTTTCTTTAGATTCAGCTGTAGACCTGTCTTTCCACATTCTCGGTCAAAGTCAGCCAGCATTTGTGCCACTTTGCAAATGTTTGGTGTTATTAGAACAATGCAGTTGCCGACCATCTATCTTTACTCACATTCCTTCCCATTTTAATTGTCTCATGATGTTCTCGAGGGTGGCGCTGAAGAGTTTTGGTGAAATGGTATCACCCTGTCGAACCCCTCTTTTGACATCAATGATCACTTCTTTGTAGAATGGTGAGATCCTGATGGTAATTCTGTAATACAGCTCACGAAGGATCTTGATGTATTGGGTTTGAACACCCTGTTTGGCTAGGGCTTCGATGACTGCTTCAGTCTCCACAGAATCAAAGGCTTTCTTTAAATCAATGAACGTGAGACAGAGGCATC
Organism: Cryptotis parvus; assembly: GCA_021461705.1. Lineage (NCBI taxonomy): Eukaryota > Metazoa > Chordata > Mammalia > Eulipotyphla > Soricidae > Cryptotis > Cryptotis parvus. The sequence continues at coordinate 118,271 of JAJIBD010026038.1, read as the reverse complement.
TTGTACTCCCTACAAACCTCAATGAGCCTGGTTACTGTGTGGATATGGTCGATTGTGCTGAATCCTTTCCAGAAGCCAGCTTGCTCACACGGTTGTCCTTCATCTAGTGTTCTGCCAATCCTGTTCAGGATGACTCGTAAACAGCTTGTAGATGACAGACAACAGGCAGATGGGGCGATCTTACCAATGTCGTGAATGTCTCCTTTCTTAAACAGTAGAACCGTCCTGCTGGTTTTCCATTGGGAAAGCACCTTGCATTTGGACAGGTAGCGTGTGAAGAGCCGAGCTAGTGTATTGATGAGTACTGACAGCAGATTCTTCAGGTGTTCGGGTCTGACTTTGTCTGGGCCTGGAGCTGTTCCCTTCTTTACCAATAAAATGGCATGTTGGATTTCTGAAGGGAGAACGTTGGGAATGACATATCCATCCTATGGAATTTGGTATGTGGGCAGGTGGACATGGCTATCAAAGAGATCTGAGTAGAAGCCATGGATAATCTTTTCCATTGCCTTTCTGGAAGATGTGATAGATCCATCAGGGCATCGGAGGGCAGTCATCTTGGTCTTATAGTTGGCGAAGGACAGGTGGGACATGGGAATGGGAATCTCCTGGTGGGCAGTTCCACAATGTAATTGACCAAATCATCTTCAATCGACGGTTTTGTCTGACCGATGTTGCTGTCATCCCCAAATTCCTAACAGTATTGGACCACCATCTCCTTTGTGCAAAATTCTACTTCACACAACAGGGAGAAAAGGCTGCAAAGTTTAAGAAGAGAACTCCCAGAACGACCACCAACTGGGAACTCTTTGGCACCATTGCAGCAACATGGGAAGATACCATCATTGACGACATCAATGAAGAATACAACCGACTGGTTCAGCACCTCCATGATTGTGCGAAGAATGCCGAGAAAGACACAAAAGGACGTCTGTCTTCAGAAACTCTCGAGCTAATTTGCCAACGTGGCAAGGCGCAAGCCTCAGGAGACCAAATGCTAATGTCCAAGATTGCTGAACGGTGCAAAGAAGTGATAAAAGAAGACCTCAAAGACAGAAGAGCAGAAATACTGGAAGATGCAGCAGAAGCTGGGAAAAGCATTCGCACCACCCGGCTGTCCTTCGCCAATACAATGTAAATGCTATGCAAATAGTTATACTCTATTGTTTAGGAATGAGGACCAGGAAAAGTAAATCTGTATGGGTTCAGTACAGATACAACCATCATAAATGTAACAATATAATACTATTTTAGTATTATATTGCTAGTCCATGGGTATTTGCTTGAACAATAACCTGGGTGTCCAGGGAAGAAGGACCATTTCAAATGAACACTTACTAGATTTGGTGAATGCTGCATTGACCTCATGGATGACAGGCTGGTCTGGTGCATGTACCCGTAGCCTTGGGAATGACTTTGCTGGTAGGCTCCAGGCAGAACAGGTGCTGCACATTAAACACATACACATACACATAAAAATTCCTGGATATGATTCTCAAAATGCCCCTCCTGAACCTTCTGTTGACATCATGCTCTATAGAACTTCTAAAACAAAATGCCATTTTCAGTGTCATGTGTAATTGCTATCGTGATATCAAAAAAAGCTCCAGATTAATATATGTTTCAGTACTTAAGGACACATAGGTTATCAGTTCAGCATGCAATTAAACTATATTAAATGCGCACACATTACTGTTTCAGGTGCTTTGTTAAAGCAACATAAACAGAAAACAAAACCTCCCCATAACCCCTAACAAAATCATGATATTACTTGGATATATGATCCTCTTAAGTTGTTTCAAAACTGAAAGTGAAAGATGTAAGTGAATTTAATTTGATTGCCCAACCAGTAACCATGACAGAGTATAAAGACTTTTACCAGATGTTTCTCATACAATGGGATGCTCCCAATATTTCACCTTACAACAGCAGAATATTACTTTTATAAAGATGGAAAACACAACATATGTCAAGCAGTTAATAATAAACTTAAAAAATACTCTTTAAAATATATTGTTCTAGACTAGTCCTGGCATAATCATTTGCTTAGTCCTGAAACAAGCGTGATACCAACCTAATGTGGTACCATCCTACTTCTACACCTAGAGCTGATTTGTTAATCTTTGTTGATATCACCATCCCTGAAGATAGGATTACTTTTGGATATATAAGGAACTGACTTGAGGTACAGGGATCCACTTTCGTGGGAGACTTGGGCCCGAGTGTATGGTCTAAGTTATGACCATTAGCTAGAGGTCTGGGGAAGCCCATTATCTTGGATTGCAGTAGCAAAGCTTGTTTCATTGGTAATTAGTAAAAGCCTTTTGTAACTGTAAAATATATATAACATATATATAGTTCTTCATTTTATTTTAGCTCCAGCTGAAGCCTAAATAAGTCACACAAATAGGTTCCATGTAGGAGAAACTTCCATGAAAGGGATTTCACAAGCATTACCCTTCTGTACCAAACACAGTATCACAATAATATTAACTCAGTTTTCTGTTCTCATCACTATGAGGACATTCAAAAATACATCATTGCTGTTTTGAAGAGCACTGAATTCTAGACAAAGCAACAAGAAGCTAGATTAAAAACTTCAAAGAAGGATCAGAGAAATAGTATAGGGGGAAGGCGGATTCCTTGCAGACAATCCCTGGTTTGGCCCCTGGTACCACATATGGTCCACAAACCAGGGAGTGATGCCTGAGCACAGAGCTAGGAGTAAATGTTGTGCACTGCCAGGCATAGTCCACCCCCCAAAAAAACCTCCCCCAAAAAAAAATCCATAAAACCAGAGACCAGGGCTTGACTTCGTGAAAAAATATGAATGCTTTACTTGAATAAGACAGAGTTTGATATCAGCTCTATAATCAGTAGATCACCTTCCTGTGTTTTTTTGTAAATAAGTTTAAGTCTTTTTAATTAGAACCATGTATTGTTATGATTAAGTAAAAGAATTTCAGTAGTATACCCTTCACTATGTTTTGAACAATTATTACATATATCAGGCTATATAGTCCATAAAGGCTGCCACTTTTTGTTCAACCAGGTTGAGCATAGAAAGTAATTTTATGATTTGATTTATTCAGGAGAAATTATATAAAAGAAGATGTAATTATTGGGTTTTATGAATAATTAATACTTTGTAAGTGGCAAATTCATCCTAATGATATATAAGGACATCAAACTTTAAGGAATTTTAATCATCTGAAAATTACAACTCATTAATGCTTACTCCAGATGGTAATGATGATATCAGCTTGGATAGGAATTTCTTAATAGTTCCCAAACTAATTCACAGTGTAATATTATTACAAATTATGTGTATTTAATATCTGGGTGTGGCATCAAAAAGACAGTACCAAGATATATGATTGTAGAACATAAATTTAACTAAGTATTTAGTCTTAAATATTTCAAAGTTAGCACCTTTAAATGTTATCAACTCAATATAAATATTTAGTATCAAAAATATTGTCACAATTCCCTTTAAGGGAGAAGGATGAAGAAATCTGTATAACGCTCTAGGCCCACTTAATTAGCTGAATGAACAGTCTTGCTGTGTGTGTAGAAAGCTGGGGGTAGTGGTTACTCATTTATGCATTCCCTCAACTCAGCAAATACTTAATAAGAGGGTTAAGATGTACACAGGCTTACTGCATTTTCTGCCATTCATTAAGTATTCCATAAGTATTACAAGAATCATAGTCCACAATGTCCAAGGCAGGTCATATTTAAGAAGAGGGACAAAAACAACTGCCTTCCTAGCACGGAGTTGGCCCTAATCCTCTGCCCACTTAGGGAAGTGGCTGACACTGGACAGACAGGGATTCCCAGTGAAGTATGTAATTCAAGAAGTCAAATGGCTTCCCAGACCGGCAGTCCTGAACTGGTTCTAATTTATATAAACAAGTCATCGTTTCACTCATTATAACCTCAAATGTTTTGTAAATTCTAAAGATGAAACAACCCTGTACATCTACTTTAAACAAACACTAAACATTGACTCCTTTGTTACATTATTTAGCTTTAACCTTTACTTTTTTGAGATAAAGCATAGACTTCAAATATTTGGAGGAAAAAACCACTAGGGAAGGACAACTATGAAAAAGCTGAAACCTGCTTCTCTCCTCCGCAGCAATGGATCTGCGCTTACACATGTTGTCCATCATAACGCTATGTTGGTGCCTCCCTCTACGATAACTTGAGTATTGTTTCATTCTGAGATTTTAATAGCCAAGTACATGAAGGCATTTTTAATGGCTCAATTCAAAGGGAAACTGTCCTTACTGTCAAATAGAGCAGGAAAATAAAGAAATTCATTTGTCCAAAATATGTGTGAGTGGAGAGAAAAGGAGAGAGAGTTTAGAATGAGAAACCTTGGCGCTAAATGCTTTCCTCTTTAATCCTTTATTGATTCATCTATTTCCCTCTCTGGCTGTGTTTCTAAATGCAACTGCTTTTGAGGTTATCCAACTTCCCTGTCTATATTATTTATACCTGACACAGTAGCACAGTTTAGAACATTCCTATTAGGACAAAAAACATACATCTGAGCGCCTAGAGGAAACCACTTAATGAAGGCAAATGCCAATTTAAAAAGGGACACAAGCATTGCCCTTTCCTTTTTAACTGATTTACTAACTGGATTTCTTTTAGGGCAGGCGAAAACAGTGAAAGGAAATGTAAAGCATTAGAAAAGGTGTTTCTTAATACTTTCATCTAAGTATAAGATATTATCCTTGAAACTAAGGAACCCAAAGGAATCTTCTAAAGCAAATTTTCAGGTTAATTTTTGTATAAGATTATTTGCAATAAATAAGAACTTCTTAGAAGGAAACACTGTGACAAAGAGGCCAGAAGCAATCTCTGGGAATGAGGACTGGGTGCTGAAAGAGGTAAAGGGATAGATATGCATGATACCTATCAGTAACGGAACTGTAAACCACAGTGATAAAGGGGGTACGGGGTAGAAAGGAAGAAACACAAAGGAAAAAAACTACCTGCATTGCATCAGGCTGGGGGGCAGGAGGAGCAGTATTGGAAGGAAACGGACACTAAAGAAGGGTTTGGCGTCTCATATCTGAAACTCAGTTGTGAATAACATTGCAACTTGCTAATACATGGTTATTCAACCAGAAAACAGATTAACTTAAAAATCAAGAACTTCTTCAAAGAGAAAAAGTTTTCTCTTCTTCAAAGAAAAATTTGTCTCTTTTCAAAGAGAAAAAATATGGAGATCCATCTTGATTAAACTCGTGGTCATAGCCAGGAGAGCTAGTTAGTATCCAGGATGACCAGAAAGATCCTGGCTTGTCTCACCCAAGAACTGTAGGGCTGAAGATTTTACATTTCAGTAACAGAAAATTGCTTTCATTCTCTATCAAGGCACCTACAAGTGACTCAATTGCTTTCATTTTCCATCAAGGCACCAACAAGTGACTCAATTTTTCACTTCACATTCACTGTATCACTGTCTTCCCGTTGTTCATCGATTTTGCTTGAGCAGGCACCATTAACATCTCAAAACATCCTGTTGCAAGTAAGTGTAGCCCAAGGGCATCTGTTTGCTCCAGGGACAGGAAGAGCCTCAAATCATTCTTCAGGTCATGGAATAGAGGTCCGTAATTGTTACTAGTTTTTGGCATAACAAATAAAACACGGGTAGCTTGCCAGGCTCTGCTGTGTAGGTGGTATACTCTTCACATTGGTCAGAGTTAACATAAATATGGGACTTTTTTAAGGAGAAAAAACACATTAAACTATATATATATATATGTATATATTATATATTTATATATCTATATATAGACATCACTGTCACTGTCTTCACTGTCTTCCCGTTCATCATCGATTGGCTCGAGCGGGTACCAGTAACATCTCCATATGTCCTGTCTCATGCAAGTAGAGCCCAAGGGCATCTGCTTGCTCCAGACAAGATATATATATAGACAAGATAGATAGATAGATAGATAGATAGATAGATAGATAGATAGATAGATAGATAGATAGATAGATAGATAGATAGATAGATAGATAGATAGATAGATAGATAGATAGATAGATAGAGATATATATAGACATATATAGACATATATATCAGAAGATTTGGAGGACAAACTAAAATTTTTATCAACTAATACCTGTTGAAGGCCTTAATGAGGTTTTGTGTTTTATTGAGACCAAGATTCTCTAGACAGTCCAAAAGAATTACTATCTGAATGAAAACATAAAAGAAAATGTATGAAGATGCCACTAACTTTAAACATTAAATAATGAGCTAGATCCAAACTAGATCTTATCTAGACCAGGAGTAAGAAGCTTGAGCTACTTACTAATAAAATCCGCCTATGATGTGAACTTTTTGTTCAAACAAATTTTGTACATGTCATCACGGATTACATTCAGAGCTTCTCATCCTCATGGAATCCAATTCTCTCCACATGTCAAGTGGATGTAACACATAATCCAGCAACAAGATGCTACTTTTAAAATCTGAGTATATTCTGATTTTATGATAAAATATTACTTTCCTTGCAGAAGACAGACACAGCTAATTATAAGTGTGCTTGTTGGAGGACAGGTTTAGCTATTCTGGGAGTTTTATTGTTTTGCTCACTCCCAGCTTAATCTACCTAAGCCAAGGTTAGTTCTAATGAGATCTCTCTTCTATGTAAACACTGCTAGAGGGTGTGGCAGTTACAGAAGTCACCTTGATCGAATAACTTCTGACTTATACATCTACAAGACTTCTATGTTTTCTAGATTGGGCACAGCTCCTCTTTATACCCACTGCACCCAACGTGGGACAGTTAGAATTTACCAGGAGACTACCACCCTGGCTACGCTGAGACTATAGGAAGACTATAGGAAGGATCATACTAGTTTGCTCTAAGCAGGCGAGTGTGACCCTTTCAGTACACGAGAACAAGATACTCAGAATCACCCTGGTGCAGTTAATAATAAGAAGGACCTTGTGGGTACCATCTAGATTACATGAAGCTCATGAAGTTAAGATGTATTACTTTATTATCAGCCCCTCTCTCCAGTGTTTTACATAAGAGATAATCTTGGTAGAAAGGATTAGACCTTGGCATAACCTTTGTTTATACCTGCAATAGGGTGTGGCACTACACTCTGTTTAGAGTTCTTTGTGGACATGCCCTCCCAGTTGGATTACTTTGGTGTATATAAGGGGCTGACTTGAGGCCCCTTCACTTTTTCACACTCCACCTTTTGCCTTTTGGTTCCTCAGCCTTCAGCTTTTGGCTCCTGCGGCTTTTGGCTTTTGGCTTTTGGCCTTTTGCTCTCTGGCCTTTTACTCCTTCTGGGTAGGACTCAGCTCGGGTGAGATCCTCTCTCTCTTTGGTGGGAGACTTGGGCTCTTTTGTATGGTCTAAGTTTGGACCAGAGCTAAAGTTTGTTCATTATATTGGAGTGCTGTGGAAGAGCTTTTGTACTATTAAAAGCCATTTTTGGAACTGCACCGGACTCGTGAGTTTTCATCTGTTCTCCCGGCGCCCTCAGAGGTATAAGACAACCTCTGTCCTGACACTGTCGGGGACCCCGCGGCGCTCCCCCGACATGTGCTGGCTTTTAATATGAGCTGTGCAGAAATGGCTGCCTAAGAACTAGGCTTGCAAACATATTCATTGCTTGCAACAAGGAATGAATAGACTTAAACATTAAAATGAAATGATTACAATTCAGTTAAAATCACTAAATTTTATAACAACATGCCTAATCATAACTGTGGTACACAATCAGTGCTCCTCTCTGCAGAAACATGCTGCTCAGAAACATCAAGTCACACATTATCCTTCTCATTTATTTCACAGACTTTCTGAAAATCTATTAGTCTTCACTTTTATTTATCACTTAGCGAAGTCTTCTTCAGAGTAAATATTCCCTTTCAAAAACAGAAGGCACCACTGTGATGTCCAATTCATAACTTGGTCCTCCTTAAAAAAAAGGACACAGGTGATGAGGTGGTGCTGGGACACTGGATGCTTGAAATAATTGTATTGTGAACAACTTTGTTAATATAGGTGTCCTAATAAAAATTTAAATTTCTGATTAAAAAAATCAGCACTCCAACTTTGATTAAATGATAGGCTATACCATGACATATATATCAAAGCAAGCACTGTTGCTTCCTTTATTTTTTTTCTATTGATTTCTTTTTAGTTTTATTTAAATCACCATAAGATACACAGTTACCAAGTGCCCACAATTGTGTATCAGTTATACAATGTTCCAACACCCATTCCTTCACCAGTGACCCTACCACCAATGTCCCCAATTTCCCTCTTTCACCCTGTACCCTCAGTCTTCCTTTATGACAGGTACTTCTCTCTCTCTCTCTCTCTCTCTCTCTCTCTCTCTCTCTCTCTCCTCTCTCTCCACCCTTTTGGTCATGATGATTTGTGATAAAGGTACTGTAAGGTTATCAGGTTATCATGTGTATCCCTTTACTTTCTAGCAGGAGAATAAGCTGTGGGAAGGAGCAAATCACAGAGACAGACACAGCCCTGTCACTTGCCTATCAATCCTGGTTCCATGGGAAACTATGTGCTATGTCCAGGTCCTCAAACCAATTACATCAGAATCTCCGGAGTGGGAAAGGAACACAACAATGGTATGTTATTATATTTCATAATCTTCCAGTTCAGTCTTTTCCAAAATGGGCAATATTGCTTTGGATAGGGGAAGGGGGGCTGTGCAAATATCTAGGGAGTGTAGTTAACCTTGAGTTCAATTTAGGGTTTGCTTCCTTTTTGTTTGCTTTAAGAAGATTGGTTTCCAGGAGGGCAATAAATAATTTATTTTCTGAAAAGAGGAAAGTTAGTCAAATTACGTATGGGAACCTCTGTCCCAAGTGATTCAAGTGGGTAGCCACAGTAAAAGACCATCAATTTATCATATAAATATATATGACATATATATATATTTATATTTATCATATATATTTATATATATGATATCATATATATTTATATTCCTTCTCACTTACCTGAGACCAATTAGGTCACATTGAAGCTAATTTTTAAAATATTTCTTATAATCCCCTTTATCCTCCTAAAATTGACTGAATAGTTGTGTCCAATGCTACTCCCCATTCAGATGCTGAAATTATACCCCCAATAGGATGGTATTAGGAGGTGGGGTTCATTCAGCATTCATTTCTGTTGTAAACTTTGGGGTTTAAGCCTCACAAAAAAGTGTGTGTTAATGTGATTGATAAGAAGATAGAACATTCTTCAAGGAACCATAAGAACAATTCATTTAGTTTCAGAGTAAAAAGCAAGTTCAAAGCAAAGCACAGACACCACATCTGATGCAATGGCTCTTAGATGTCTTTTAAGGGTCATTTTGCCATCTGAAAACTATTTGATGTGTGTGTGAGTATGTGTGTGTGATCTTCATTCTTCCTTCAATTAATAGTAGTATCCTATTGTATACAAAGTATAAAGCAAGTATCACTCAGTCACCTGGTTTCAAGTCTTTGTTCAAGTTTGTGCCAACCACTTTCCCACTGAGCATACGAAGCTTTCTAATAATGTTGTCTCACAATTTTTTTTTGTTGTTGTGTCTCACAATTTTCAAAATTCCAAACACAGCACCTGAAAAAATGCTTATCCTCAAAGTCAATATCAGCATAGGGAACAAGCCCCATTTGGCTACAATTTAGTGGACAAATATTAAATTGGAGATATTGTTTAACCATTTTCTTCTCTTAGTTTAAAGAACAAGTTCATAATGTTTCATGAATAAAATATAATTTGAATAACCCAATTACCTGTTACCTGCAATATATAGCATACGTAGATGTGATTTTTAGAACTAAACATATATTGTATCTCACTGTTTCATTAATATAATTGGTATAGTTATGTTATGTAACAATGCTTAAAATATTTTTATAAGTTCTACTACTGAGAAAAATGAGGCATACTTTTAATTTGTCTGGCAATAACTCTATCTCAAAAGCCCAGAGAAGTAGGATGTTTTTGTTTCAAAGGAAACTGGTTTTTGTTAGAAAAAGAAATCCAAAACTGCTCTCTGACAGGATTAAGACATAATATGGTTTGTAGAAAACTAGAGAGCTCAGATTTAAGAATGTCTCATGGTTTGCTTCAGATTAATTTTTGCGGATTCACCCTTTCATTCCATTTGAATTTCAATGTGCTCAGATTGGTTTCTGATTTTTAGCTCTTTAAGTTAAAGATGAAAGTGTTTAATTTAAGTCTTTAAAGATTTAATTTAAATCTTTAAGTTACCCTAACTGGTAACTGTCAGATACCCAAGTCACATATAGAAGCCTAACTGCCACTGAGGGAAAAGGAAAACATTTCCCGCCCCAATTAGCTTGACAACACTCACAGAACAAATGTAATACAATGCATATATTTATCTACAAACATGCTTGTAAACTCTCCCTCCCCCTCCCTCCTGCAAAAAAAAAAAAAATGTATAGCATATATATGTCTGGTATCCTGATGAGACACGTAATTGTAAGCAGTTTTTCGGTAAGACAGAGAACAAGAAAAGTAGGTAGTCAGGAATGTGGCATATATGCAGATAAGCCACATCATCAACGGTAGCTTTAGGTCACAAATTATGCCATGACGCAAACTGAGAGAAAATTCTAATTTTTCTCTGTGAACACAACTGCCAATCTCTTGCGTAAGTAAACCAATCTCCTGTCAGAAGATACTTTATTCAAGCACAGTGAAAAATAATTCTCAATATACCACTGCGGAGGATATTTTATAAATAAGGATTAAGTAAATACAGGTGATGTATTGTTCAAGGATCAAAACTGGGCATTGCATTTGGATTCTTCTTGTGCTAATCAATTCCTACACTGACTCTTAATAGCAACAATCCACCTAAAATTCCCAATACAGTTTTATTTCACAGATACTGTTAGCAACAAGCACACTGAATATAATCCCTACAGACACATCTCAAGGTTGATTACATTTTATATGAGCAGTTATATTTTTTCCATCAAACAGGCACATATTAAACTGTCTCAACGTGTCCCTGACCATGGGCTTGAATGAGGAAATGTGGGAAAGCAGATGAATTCTCTTAGGGCCCTGAACCCAAGCTCTAATTCAGTTCAGGAGAATCTGGAGCTAAAGAAATAGGCAGACTATGAGGAACTGTAGTCAGGTAGGGAGATGCAAACAGGTTGCAAAGACCTGTGGGCAAGTTCTAGTCATGAGCTTGACAGACTGATCCACAAGTTCTGTGCACCTGGCCCAGGTGAAGACCATAAGATAAAGATCAAGAACCAAAATGTTTTGAAAACAGAGCACAAACAGATCAGGAATGTTTGGGGAGGGGTGCGGGAGGGCTAGATAGACAATACAGAGAATCTGGCAAGAAGAGAGGCAGGACATGATAATAAGTCCTGGCCACAGGAGATGAAAAACAAATTGCAGAAACTCAATCCATCAGCCAGCTGTATGAGACTATGGAAATTCTAAGTAGTTCCTGTAAAGTCAGGATCCAATCCCCATGACCTCTAGCCTGAGGCTCAAAAGGGAGGATGTGGGGCACCTGGATGAAATAGGAAGTTTGGGAGAACAGGGAAATTGTGACAACAAAGATAACATTATGACTGACTAATGTTCAATAATAAGAAACATGGCAATACACATTCTCTCCTTGACATGTAGCCGCTTGCAATTTCAAACACTCTTGTAAAAATTTCACCTGCTAAATGTGACTATTCTAGAACCATATTTATCTCCTTCCTGATGATCAAACCTGCCCTTTTCCCAATCAAATCAGCTTGACAGGAAATACATTTTTAATGTTTCATTATTTGCTACTTTATGTGTCAGATGGTTCTCCTTCATACACATATGGAACCCTTTGATTTAATTTTGGCAAATCAATGAAAGACACATGTGTATCTTGGGAACAAGTGCTATTCATTACCATTTGATCCTTTCCCTAACTTCACTCTCAGAAAAGGAAACTTATGATGTTGCTTTCATTTATGTCCATTGATACTAGGAATATGAATTTCTCTAAAAAATTTAAGTTCAGACAGAACCCTGAACCCTTTTATTGGATAACTGACAGAAATCACTGACTGAAAGTTTCTAGCAAGTTGCAATGTGTGCTTTTTATGTAGGGTATGTGGTTAAATATAATCATGAGTATTCTACTAATTGGATTTTACATTATAAAGAAATAGTTAATTTTCCTGTAGACTGATTTCATCATTAAGATTTTGTATTTCAAGGAACTCTTCAAATTTTTTTGTAAATTTAAATTAAGATATTCAACTATTTGGAGTGGGGGGTAGGTTTTAACCATACCTAGCAATGCTCAAGCCAAAACACTTGTTGATAGATTCCAGCATACTTGTCAAATTCAGCTGGAAATAATACTCATTATTTTTCCCCTGGAAAAATATAATTAATGACATAATGAATACCAATAGATGGCAAGGAATTGTGACTTTCATAAATATATATTAAAAGAGATTTTAGAGTGCTGTTTGTTGGATACATATACTTCAACTTCAACATACATTAGGAGCTATTTTATGTTGTGTCTGTATTTACTATGTTCTCAGTTTAAGTGTACATTTAACTTTTAATGATGGTTGTCCTGAGGAATTTAGGGTATATCTAGTGGTCTTTTCTAGTTTAGGAAGTCAGTGATGACTAATTTCTTCATTTTTCTCCGATCATTAACCATTGATTCATTGGTCTTTCTCCGTCTTGTGTTGGGAACATGGTGGAAAGTCAGATGACAGAGTCATGGTGTGTCTCCTCTAGAGTCTATGATACTAGAGTATCATATACTGAGTCAGAAGCCATTGAAAGTAGGAATTTCAGAATTATAATGAGCAATTCTATGGAGTCTCTACAAAGAATAAATTTCATCAGTAAAATACAGAAGAAGGCTGATAGAACAAATGTATTAATGTATAGATAATTTACTGATTTCTTGATTAAGAATAAGTTTAATATAGATATACTCTGAACATAGAGCCACCGGGCTTATAGATGAGTTAAGTGGGAAGAAAGAGAAAGATGCTCATTGTTTTTTGCCTGAGAATTAAGGCAAGATGATCACATTATTATTTGAAAAGGTGTTTAGTGGGAAAGCTAGATCTTATGGGAAATGATCTTATGACTTATCATTAGCCGACTCTGGCTTTAGAAAGACACGCTACCATGTCATTTAGAAAGACATGTAACTGGTATGTTATCATGTCACATATCAGCCTTACATCCTCTATTACTGCCTTAGAAAAACTTTGCACTAGGGTTAAAGAGATAGTAAGGGGATAAGGTTTTTGTTTTGCACATAGATGATTCCAGTTCAATCTCTGGAACTATTTATGCTTTGCTGAGTAATACAGAAGTGATTCCAGAGCACAGAGCCAGGATTGAAAGCATTGTGGCCCCAGAACAACAACAGCAAACTCTACTAAGGATAATGACTGTGCTTTTAACCTCTAGTCAAACAAGCTCTAATGAGACACTACTATGAAATACTTTGTCTAATATTTTTTCAGTGGCTGTTCTGTTCTACTCCACCAACACTGGCTGGATAAGAAACCTCATTTTTCCACATCTTGACCAACACCAGTCTCTTCTATTTTTATAGTAGCAGTACTCACAGACGTAATGTAATGATCCATGAAGTTGTGATCTCTGAATTTACCCGATTCCCAAGAAATATATATGATGCTTGTTTGACTGTAGTACTATTAGAAACAGCCAATATGTGGACACAATCCCATAACATGCTCAGATGAGTGAATAAAGAAAATTTGCTTTGTGTATGCAAGAAAAAAAAGAAAAGGAGAAGAGAAGGAGAAGAAAGAACAAAGAGTGTAGGAAGGAACGGGGGAATAAAGGAGAATAAAGAAAATAAGTATCTCATTCCCCTCATTCACAACAAGGATAAGCCTAGAGGATATTATCCTCCATCATATCAGCACAGAAGGACAAATACTTCTATGAGGGGTATAAATTAGGCTCAATGTGCACAGAATAGAATATAAGTTGTTGAAGCCTGAGACAAAGAAGAAATTGGACTAAAACTTAAGATTAATGATATAAAATAGGTTTCATGGTATGGGTTTTAATCCAGGTGTGACTGGAAGTCAGTATCTTGAGCAAGACTGTAATGAGATCAGGTAGAAGCTTCTAAAGTATCACCTAGAAAAATGTATAGAAGCAAGATCTAAAGAGATCGAGAGTGGATTACAAAGATAAGGCCAATTTCTGCAATCTCACAGAGAAAATACATTCTCTCAAGTGTAGTTAAAGTGGTACTAAGAGAATAAGTTTAATATAGATATACTCTGAACATAGAGCCACCGGCTTATAGATGTTAAGTGGGAAGAAAGAGAAATATGCTCATATGGTAACATTGTTTTTGCCTGAGGATTAAGGCAAGATGATCACATTATTATTTGAAAAGGTGTTTAGTGGGAAAGCTAGCTAATAAGCTTCTGATTCCAGACAGAAGACTTGAGATTCTAATTAAACACACAGCATTTGACTCTATTGTCTGGAGTCTAGACACAAAACTGGATGTACTTTGGTTTGGGCTTTTATCTCTTCCGCATAAATAACAAATGTCAACAAGAAGAATGTTGACAAGTTTGAAGTGAAAAATCCACAGAGCACCTTTTACATTATTAACCCTTCTAAAGGACTGATAAGAAGATTCAATGGTTATTTGATGCTCACAGAGTTAATTCTCTTGGTAAAGATCCTAAATCATCCATTTAGTCCAGATTCTTACCTAAGCTCCCAGAGAGGATGGGACTCTGGTGCAGGGAAGCTGACACGGGGGAGGGTGTGGTACTGGAACACTGCATGCATCAAACCCTGTCATTAGAATGACGGTATATCATGGCACCCCAATAAAAATTAGGCCAAAAATTGAAAAATAAAACTACAACCATAGATTCACTTCCTACCAATCTAAGTAACTGGTTCTTGAAATAACCTCTAACTTGCCTGTTGAACAAATTTCAAGAGAAGTACACTGAAATTACATTTAGTTAAACACTGTTTCTGAAGAGACAGTGGCTCTTCACAGTTCAGACTCAGACTTTGGTTCTTCTTCCATGAATCTGCTAGATATACAGAGTCCCTAAACTCAAGATGGGCTAAAACATACCCCACTTCTAGATCCTACATTCTTTTATACACTGTCTTCCACCAAAAAGAAATTTCCTATCTGGCTCATTTTGGCCCTATTTAACTTATAATGAGACTTCTTTAACTTATAATGAGACTGTGTCCCAACATTCCATTGAAGTTGAAAAACAAGACATCATAGCTTTGCCTAGCCCATCTTCAATAGGCAAGGCAGATGCTTCTTCCCAAGTCCTTCCCTCTCCTGTCGCAGGGATGAAGTCTGGCAAGATCCAGGCCTCCCTCATTTGTGCAGGGGAGGGGTTGCTAGCCAGGACCCCTGACAAATGTGGTTGAAATAGTTACATTAGCAAAATCATCTAACCCAAAGCTTATCTTAAAACAATACATGGAAGAGCTCGTATCATTGATGAAAACTGTCCTGAAGAGAGAAAGAGAGAAAGATAGGTAAACAGATAGAGAGAGAAGGAGAGAGAGAATGCCCTAGTTGAAAATTCAAAGCAATTTACACTGAATGGGGCATTCTTTCACACTATCAAAATCAAAAAATAATCTGTCAAAAAGAAACTGAGCATCAAAAAGTTAGGGACCTAACCTTGGATACTGGTATCATACTATATATATATATATATATATATATATATATATATATATATATATATATATATAATGCAAATCAAGAGGTCTTGTCAAATGTGGAATCTACCACAAATCACAAATGTGTGGGAGTCAGAGGTTAGGTAAGACAGAGAACAGTGTGCTAATAATTGTCAAAAAGGGTAATTCTAACCTAGAACTGAGCATTGAATATAGGCAAAAAGATACACATGATAACCTCTAAATGTATGTATTGCAATCCACAGTGTGTAAGAGAAGGAAGGAAGGAGGGAGGGAGGGAGGGAGGGAGGGAGGGAGGGAGGGAGGGAGGGAGGGAGGGAGGAAAGAAAGAAAGAAAGAAAGAAAGAAAGAAAGAAAGAAAGAAAGAAAGAAAGAAAGAAAGAAAGAAAGAAAGAAAGAAAGAAAGAAAGAAAGAAAGAAAGAAAGAAAGAAAGAAAGAAAGAAAGAAAGAGATAAAGGGATAAAGAACATGCCATAGAGGCAGGCTAGGGGAGGGGGAGGGAATTGGTGGTTGGAAATGGGCACTGGTGGAAGGATGGGTGCTGGAACACTGTATGACTCAAAACCCAAACATGAATATCTTTGTAAATGTATATCTCACGGTGGCATAATAAAAGATTTTAGATAGATAGATAGATAGATAGATAGATAGATAGATAGATAGATAGATAGATAGATAGATAGATAGATGATAGATTGATAGATAGATAGATAGATAGATAGATAGATAGATAGATAGATAGATAGATAGATAGATAGATAGATAGATAGATAGATAGATAGATAGATAGATAGATGATGGATGGATAGATAGATAGATAGATAGATAGATAGATAGATAGATAGATAGATAGATAGATAGATAGATAGATAGATAGATGATGGATGGATAGATAGATAGATAGATAGATAGATAAACAGATAGACAGATAGATAGATGATTGATAGATAGATAGATGATTGATAGATAGATAGATAGATAGATAGATAGATAGATAGATAGATAGATAGATAGAAAAATAAATAAAAAGTTAGGAACCGTCTATGTTACCCTTCATAATGCTTTCCTTAAAAAATAATTAATTTAAGGAAAAGAGAAAGAGAGAGAAAGGGAAAGAAATAAAGAACCTGCCATGGAGGAGGGCTGGGAGAGGGGGAGGGAACCAGGGACATTGGAGGTGGGAGATGGGCACTGGTGGCGGGATGGGTGCTAGAATACTGTATGACCAAAACCCAAATATGAACTTCTTAATTGTATATCTCTGTAATTGTAAAAATAAAAAATTAAAAAAATATATAAATAAATAAATACATAAATAAATAAATAAAATAATGAGTTCACGCATGTGGTTCCAACCCCAACCCCCAGCAATATGTGAGTTCTCTTAAGACTATGCCCAAGTGAGTCTTCCCTTTTTGTGTTCCTAGCAGCTCACACATACACAGACACTGGAAGATAACTGATGACTGTGCATATGAAATGGTGATAGGAGTTTCTAAAACACTAGGTCTGGAGTTAGAGCAAAAGTAAAGTGGACAGGACACTTGACTGGCATATGGCCAATCCAACTTTGTTCCTAAGCATTACATATGGTCCCAAGCCCCATCAGGAGTGATCCCTGAGCACAGAACCAGGAGAAGACCTGAGCACCTCCAGGTGTAGCCCCAAACACCAAATTAATAAATAAAATAAAAGACACCTGGGCAAGTTCTCCCCCAACTTGGCATCTCACAGACAGTATACTGAGGTTTCCCCATGTAAAAAGCCTCTATTGCAACAGAGGGCAGAGGACATGGAGCTCTAGGACCACAGCCCACATCCCAAGAAGATCCTCTCCCAGTAAAATGGAAACACTCACAAAGTTGAGACAATGAGAAGCATCTACTCTGAAGAGCATGTCTGTTCGCTCTTTGCCACCATCCCCTACTTGTATATCCCAGAGGAAAGCACAAGGATATAAAATACCCGAAGCAAAACTAAAGTCAAGTTCAAACTGAAAAGACTAAATACTGGGTGAAACTGAAAATGCATTAAAATACTAGCAATATGGATCTGTCCATGAAAGAAAACAAAGAAATACCAAGATCACCAGAAGGCGAAAACATGTTACAGCACCAGTTAACTAGAGACAAACACAAAGATCAAAGAAAACCTGGCAGTAAAATAAACAGAAATAATGAGGACTACTTCCACTGAAAGGAACTGTGCGTCCAGTGGAAATAGGCTAATCTAATACTAGAAAGCACAAGAGATAGTTTCAAATAATACTATTCAAGAATCAAAACAAAATTAGATAAAGTTTAAATAAAAGCCTCCTTTATTAAATCAGAGTTGCACAGTAGAGATGTAAAATGAAAAACCCTTTGGTAACTTAATACCCTGGAAAGTAGATTGAAAAGTCAAGAAAGTCCAAATAATCACACAAGAAAATGAAAATATCCAGCAATCAAAGCAAGATGGGAAAATATCATGAGGAACACATAACTAAAACAATTATAAAAAACTGAAAGGAGAAGGCTTATATGCTAATGCTCATGAAAACCAAATGTGAATGAGGAAAATGCTGCACTTAGCCTCAAGGAAATGAGTTGAATGTTTAACCTTGTTTCCTAACGATCAGAATCATCTCTAACTAATGGAAAGGACCCGAACACTAAGATTCTTCCAACCCAGGCAGCCTCTTTATTCACCAAACCAAACAAATCACCTTCAGAATCTAAGCACATTCTCACATACAGGAGGGAGTGAAGGAAAACATGAATTTTCTTCAAATATGCCACATAGCTGAGGAAATGTGAAATCTCTGGAAAAGCTTTTGTTCTCTCTCCCTCTTATTAGAGTGTGGAGCCTGAGTCTATTAAAATGAGGGGTTGTCAGAGACCCCAGACCAAGTAGTAAAAGTGTGAGGACGCAGCTGGTGCTGGGGACCCTTTTGCACAATAGTTGTACCACACGCATAACATCTCCAGTAGGAAGTTCCATATAGACAGGTCACCCCTGGGATATCATCTTGCACTTTCTGTATAGAAAATTCCATATTTAGATAGAACCTAGATTCTAAAAACTCAACACAAACTGGATGGAGGAAAAATTGCCATTTTGAATACTTAGGTTTTTCTCTTTTCCTCATTCTTGTGCTAACAAATACTATTTTTTAAGAATTTTGCAGGTTTGAGAATGAGTTTAAACAAATGCATATGGTTGATGGTTCCTGGATTCACCAAAGTTTTTCATCAAACAGTTGTCATCGCTATCAAATCATCTTCCACTGTGGAGCCAATCAGGACCTGGTTCCAAGGGCCCAGCACTGTGCATATTTCAAAGGGGACCCTCCATTTCAAAGCAGCCAAGAAGTTGTGGAGGCTGCCCCTTCCTTTACCCAGAAAGAAACAGTAAACCCTCTAAGAATGTTTCCACTTTAGGTTTTGTTCCAGCTATGCTTTAATGTCATTGAAACGTATCAAAACAGAAAAGGAAGAATTTCCTTGAAAGCCTTCCACAATAGAATTGCATTTTAAAAAAAGGCATTATACTTATATCTATTCTTAAATATGGGTCTAGTTTTAAAATCATTCTTTTGGCCACTTCATCAAACATTTGCCAAGTGCTAGTTCTAACAGCATGAGAGAGAAAACAGTGACGGAATGAGCCTGTCTCCCTGTCTAGAAGCCTGCCTTCTAGTTCAGGCTTTTGCTCTAGAAGGCAACCACAGACAAACCAAGAAACAAATAACCATGTCACAGGTGTTAGTGCTGTGAAGGGAAAAATAATTAGGGTAAAGTTGCAGACAATATGGCTAGTAGTCAGAGGAGGTCTCGGAAAAGCGCAAACTGAGCAGAGACAGATATGCCCTGATGGTGTGAAGTAATACCCTGTGGGAGGGCTGGTAAAGAGTGTCTCTCTTTACCAGATGAGATCTCTCTTCTATGTAAACACTGATGGAGCATGTGGCAGTTACAGAAGTCACCTTGACTCTGAAAGAGTAACTTCTGACTTCTACTAAGACTTCTATGTTATCTAGATTGGGCACCGCTCCTCTTTATACCCACTGCACCCAGTGTGGAACAGTTAGAATTTCCAGGTCACTATCACCCTGGCTATATTGAGACTATTGTTTAAGATTATAGGAAGGATCACACTTAGTTTGCCCTCAAGCAGGCAAGTGTGACCCTTTCAGTATATGGAGAACAAGATACTCAGAATCACCCTGGTGCAGACAATAAATAAGAAGGACCTAGATTACATGAAGCCCATGAAATTAAGATGTATTACCTTATATCATGAAATTAAGATGTATTACCTGGTAGGCAAGCCGTCTCTCTCCACTGTTTTATCTAAGAGGTAATCTCAGAAGAAGGGATTAGTCCTTTGTTTAATCCTTTGTTTATACCTGTAATAGGGTGTGGCACCACCCTTCTACACTCTTCTACTATCTAGAAGTTGTTTAGAGTTCTTTATTGACAAGACCCTCCCTGAAGTTAGGATTACTTTGGTGTATATAAGGGGACTGACTTGAGGTACTCTCCCCCTTTTTGGTAGGGCTCTCTCTCAGGTGAGATCGTCTCTTTGGTGGGACTACTTTCTGGTAAGACCCTCCTTGGGAGGACTCTCTCTCTCTGGTGGGATCCTCCTTGGTGGGAGACTTGGGCTCTTGCTCTTATGTATGGTCTAAGTTCTGACCAGAGCTAGAATTCTATCATTATATTGGATTGCAATGGTAGAGCTTTTTACTATTAAAAGCCTTTTTGGAACTGTGCCGGACTTGTGAGTTTTCATCCATTCCCTGGCGGCCTCAGAGGGTAGAAGAGAACTTCTGTCCTGATACTGTTGGGGGACCCCAGCGGCTCCCCAACAATCTGTTAAGAGGGAAGGGAGAGAGTATTATCTGGGAGTTCTTCTTTGGCTGGTCTGAGTGAAGCAGGGCAATCACTGTGTTGGAAATATCCTGAGAGACAGAATGAGTTCAGGGTCCAGCCAAGGCTCAGATCAACTGAGTGCTGCATAAGCAATGGTGAAGATGTGAGCCGAATTCGAATGGAACGGGACAAGAGAAACGCAGCCTGACATGTTTCATAAACAGACTGTTCATGTAGGGAACAGGCTGGCGCAGAGTGGGCAACATAGGGTGGGAAGTGCAGAAGCAGGAAATCTCTGGGTCAATCTAACAGACAGAGGAGCCAGCACAGCACAGAGGTCAGGATGGTGAGATGCACACAGTCCAATTCTGGAATATTCTTCATAGACAAGCTGATGAAATTTGGTAATGGTTGGGCATAGTACAAGAGTAAAAAGACGGGAGTTGTGGATGGCTCCTAAGAATCTCACTTCACGATCTTTAGAGTTAGTGGCCACTTGTCAAGCTGAGAAGCTGAAGACACAGCAAAATTTCAAGGAGAAAGGAAGAAGTAGGGAGGTGGCTTCAGGCTTAACGTGTCACTAATCTGAATACAGACACCAGATTTGAATGCATGTAATGTGTCTTGCCTCGCCTAGGGTAAATGGCATTAGGCACTAGCTCCATGCAACCTAAATAACCTTTTCAAAGAACCCAAATGTCCCTCCTCTGGGTGCCCGTCAATCATGTGCATGTTAGCAAATGCAGTGGTACTCTTTTTGGTTTGGGTTTTATACCTCAACATCTATTTTCCAAAAAAAGAAAAGGTCACTGAAGACAGGGCTTCCCCAGTTCGTGGCAGGTGGCTGAGGAAAGTTCATATAAATAACTCTGAAGGAAAGTTTTTTCCCACAAGGCAGCATTTGAGACAGAGAAACCCCTTTCTGCTCAGAATCTCCCCAGATCACCACCATCTCCCTAAAATTCTTACTTTCAGAAATGGAGTTATTCATTTCTCTCAGTGTGGCTCAGTGAAATGCTAGTATGAAAGCAAAAATGTCTGTATGTGTTTTCTTCCAACGGAGACATTTCTCTTTCCATTTAGCATGGCACAGGGCCTTTGGCAAGAAAGAGCATGGAGCAAAAGCACAGTGTCTCATCTGGAAGAGATCCCTCTGGGTGTAGAGGGCCCGGAGGCTGCGGCGACTGAGCGTGGGCAGCAGAATTCTCCTCCTCCACATAATTCCAGCCAGCCACGGTATATCACCAATAGGGCAACAATTTCCGCTTTCACTTCCAGCCCCGACTTCCCGGAAGTCCCCTTGCCTACTGGATACCAGCACTTGAATATCCCTGACATGTCACTCAGTGCTCTGCTATTCTAAGTTTCTCTCCAAGTGCCCATGGCTTAGTTCACAGGCAGTCAGCATCCACTGCTGCACTCCAATCCCCTCCCTGGGAAGGCTTCTGCACTACCACACCAGACAGAATTTCCCTGTTTCAGATCTTATAGCTCTGTGTCCTACTCACCCTGCCTCCCCAACCCCCTACAGCCCTGACTCTGTCCATAATCCTACATGACTTGAGTAAGTATCTGTTCAGTGTCAGGGTGCCCCACCAGACCGGAAGCTCAAAGCACCAAGCTCTTTGGATCCATTGCCAGATCCAAAATCTTGGCTGGCGTACAAAGAGAGCTCAAATGTGTCTAATGGGTGGATGCTGGAGCAGCCTCCTAGGGTACAATGTGTGTATGTGTGTGGGAGGGTGAGGACAGGGGATGGGAACAGACATCAACTTCAACTACGTATGCTGAGCTGAGTCAAGTCAAACAGAATTGGTCAATGCTTGTTCTTGTATTTGCTTTAGGTTTCCTTTATCTCATTTAGTATCAATGTTGCTGGTTCCAGCAGCAGAGGCTAGTGAGAGGCAATCAGTAATCCCCTAGAGAGAGAAAACAAGACTCAAAGAAGGGGAGACCCTTGTGTATCTCACCAGCAAGAGAGCAAAACTCATGTACAAACCGTTGATAAGATTCATGAATAAAGGAGCCCCTTGAAAACTTTTCTACTGAATTAAGGCCAGTCTAGATTCATCTTTTATGATGTACAGGATAAAATGGGCTTTACTCTCCTAAGTGTTTTATCTGAATGAGTACAAAATCCCCCTGCACAGTGACAAGTGCTTACAGATTTTCATCAGGTCTTCAATCAATCTGTTTCTTTTGAAGGGCTAAAGTGATTCCATAGCAAAATGTCCTGCCTTAAGGATTTCAGTAATAATAACTTTGAGGTTCTAAGTGTCATCCAGTATTTGCTCACATTTGCTTCAGTCCTCATCCTTCTCCCCATTACAATGGCACGACCTTTGTCTTAACCATGGTTTCATCAGCATGAATCCTTTATCATCACTATTCAACAAAAATTCCAGACCTAAATCACCAGCTTGCAGGCAGAAAAGAGAAGGTAGATAGGTAAGGCTGATCACATAAGGAAAAGGGTGGGTCACATTTTCCATTTGTTTTTTTAAAAATTAACTTCTAGGAAGATCATTCTATATTGTTACATTAAGTTCTAACTCTGGCTACAATGGAAAATATTGATAATTAAACACTCACAAATTATTCCACAAACTCTTAAGTCACTCTATGACTTGCCTTCAAGGAAATCAAATTCAAACTCAACAGAACCCACTTTTGCCATAACACCCCAGCCACCCACCATACCTGTGGGGAACAGACTCATAGAGGAGACTCATTATAGGTCTATTTGCAGAGAATAAAGTGAAAAACAGGACAAACAAAACTACAGCATGCAAAAATGCAGATTAGTCATGTTTGGAAGACACTTCAACTTTTCTCAACACAATTGAAAAATGTCAGAAAGTCCCACATTCAATAGCCAAAGGTGAGGGAATGTTTTCACAGGCACTGTGATACACTCAGAAATGCATGCATGTCCTTGGAGAGTAGTAAATATTTGTTACCTCCTTCATCAGATGGTCTGGTTCCCTCACTGCAGCAGGAAAAGCTAGGAAAAGTCTCAGATATTTCTGACTTGTCCTCACCCAGCCCCGTACCAAAAGTACTGCCGGAATGAGAACGAGACCGGTGTCTCCTATATTGATTCGCCTTTTCTATACAGTGGGAAGGAGGAGGAAATATTCATGCTTGTGATTGAAAGACTCAGAGAACAAAAGACATCCAAAAATTACAAAAGATAACAAGGAAGAATGCAGGTCCTTATTCAACCCTAAAGCTCAGAATTATACATTCTAGTCACCTATTCTAAAACTACATCAATAATTTAAATGAGATATTTATCCTGGTTTTCTTTTTCTAGATGAAGTATGAAGGGAAATTGACATAAATTAAGAAAAACTGGCAAACAAATGCATTTCTGTAAAACATAAGGTCTGATTATAAATAACTACCTTAAAGTACCACCAAGTGCATTGGGGTTTGTTAACTTTTTGTTTATTTTTTTGGAGGGAAAATTTAATGGTCTATTTTGACTGATTAGGTGGACTAAATTGACCACAAAAGCATTAGAATCTGTACTTTGCCATGGGCATTCACTTTTATTGATGCCAACTATTAATTCTAGAGTGAAAATCAGAACAAGACCTACATGACAGATCTATTTATATTGAACAGGGGAACGAAAGTCTGCTGTACCATACTCAAATGCATCTTTGGCAAAAGATTAATTTCAAGAGAAAGGTTCTGAGTAAAGGATGGAAAGTTCCTTTGAAGAGATATTTACACATAATTATCTCTTAAGGCCTTGTGACAGGGAATAGCTAATCAATAGAGAAGGCAGAATTTAAATAGCTTTAGTGGATCTTTTTGCAGGTCATCTTCTAATGGCCTGACCTTCCCTTGCTTCTTCCCAGACTCCTCTGCGTTAGCGAAGTTATTTAAAGATGATTTCTAAGACCACCTGAGGAGTAAGAGCTATGCTGGTTCCCTTTCTCTGAACAGGAGGTATATGTGTATTAATAAATGTCTCTTATCAACTGCCTCACATTTGATTATTTGTCTGGCCTTTGATAGAGACTTGATTTCTTTAGTGCCCTGACAATGGTTTAAAATAACCTATAACTGTCAAAGCTTGAGTTTTCTAAACAGTCTCAAAGTCTGAAATGTCAAGCCAGGCTGTCATGATACTCAAATGTCCATACTATTTCATTTTTGCCTTTAATTATACATATGTAATCTAAGTTAAAAGTCAAATAAACTCTCACCATAAACTACAACTTCACATTAGATAAAACTCATAAATAAATGTTAAGGATATTTGAAAGTCTATTTTAAAATATTTATGATGCTATACGGAAACCCCTCCCACTGATTTATATATTTCTCTAAATCTACCTCTAAAATATCCTAACAGTGTATTTAATGGAACAAATTCTCTTTTATGTCCCACAACAGTCTCAGTGCAATCCAAATAACTGCATTTGCAAGCCCAGGAAACCCATAAAATCATAGTCAGTAATAAAAAGCAGATGTAAGGAAGCACCATGCACCTCTTTAAGTGCACAGAGAACAAACTAGTCTAGGATATATGAAAAAAGCCCTTTGCAAAGTTTTGTTTTCATAAATGACCAATGATATTTTAAAGTAACATAAGAGCCTTTTTGGGTTGAATCAACCTTAATATATACATTACAAAGGTGACACAATAAACCTCTACACTTCTGTGGAGGTATTGGGGGCAGGTAGGCAAATGTAAGCAAGCAGTACCGGAGAGCATACGCAGACTTCTAGACTGAATATTATCTTCCAGGGGATCAATATCGAAGATGGAGCCAGGATCTGTGCGCCAAACTTTGAGGTCTTTTACCAACAGGAAGAAATCAACAAATCAAGAAAGAATTAAAACAATATCAGCATCTAAGAGAGCCCAGCAAACATTTGAAAGGGAACCTATGGAAAAAGCAAACATGTAACACACAAACCCTCTGGGCTAGAGACGACTTCAGAGGCAGAGGGAGAGAGTGTTCCCTTAGACCGGATTTGTTAGAAAGCACTGCGAGTTGATGGACCTTGTCTGGTTCCTTCTCCACTGACCCTCACTGACCTTCCACAGAGAGGGCTGACTCATTCCAAACACCAAAGCGCCCCAGACAACACATGTGCAACCACCCTGCACCGCTCAGGTTCTCGCCCTTCTGACAACAGGTGGAATGCTTGATCAAAGCTCCGTATTAAAAACATGTGAAGGAGTCATCAGAGAGTGAGCCTTCTTCTCTCCTATCACTAAAGCAAATGTTTCAAACGCCAGCTGGGGGAAGTCTGTTTTTCGATCTAAGGGGGTAAGTGAACCCACATGAAATTCATTTATTAGAAAAATGTTTTCAGGGAAGGCTTGAGCAAGGAACCATGGGAGATGGAGGAGCAGAGGGGGCGTAAAGAGGCAGCTTCGACCCAGCGCCCGCAGTGCAGAGATCCGTTCACTTGCTACCATGTGTAATCAGACAAGTCCATTTTCCTCCGGTTTTAGTTAGAGGCACAAATCTAAACCTAATTAATAAAGTCTGGATTTAACAGTCTCTCCAATATTCGGTCCCAAAGTGATCTATAAGTGCTAACTCGAGTCCAGCAGAATGAAAGCTTAGGGATAAACATGTGGCTGCATGGAGCCTGAGTCCAATCTATTACTGTGGTCTTGGAACATCACTTTGTTCGATGTTGTTTCATCATAATGCAAATGAATAAAAATCCTGGAGAAAAACTGGCATTAACTCAGGACCTACATTGGTTATATTTGTTTTCTTCTAAGTTACAGTTCCCAAGATTGGAACATCATTGAGAGCTTCCTATAATAAACTGGAACCGGATATTTCATCTACTGTGTGTGTTTGTAGGGACAGTCACTCCTTAGAAGGGCCCAGAGGCCATGCAGTGCCAGGGGTCCACCAAGGGGCCAGGGGCCCTTGCGTGCACAGGGTCTGTACATTACCACTTGAGTCAGAGAAGTATTTTTCATTAATGATATGTGGTGCCCACCATATGCCTGGGAACACCATTATTAGTTGTAATTCATTAAAGCTTCAGAAAGGAGTTCAGTAGATACTGCATTATCCCCTGCTTAACAGATGTGAAGACACATCTCTGAAGGCACAGAGGGATTGATTTAGCTTGGCCAAAGGGGGTAGAACTGCTCACAAAACTAGGAATAACATATATTGCTTTCACTTGAATTACTCAGAAAATCACTAAACCTTGATGTTATGCCTGGTACAGACTAGGTGTATTGAATATATGTTGTTTTAAAGTTTCACAGTGCCCAAGGATGGGTGTGGTTACATGTATGACTGAAACCCAATCATATAGAACTTTGTGTATCTCACAGTGATTCTTTTACTAAATAAATGGATAAATAAATAAATAAATAAATAAAGTGGAGTTTTACAATTTCCAATGGAAAACAGTTTCCAGCGATACAGAGAAACTAATTCTGGATTGAATAAGTGAATAAATTAAAGTCATATGCATTGATTATAATAGTACTACTTTCTACGTCGAAACTAATAAGTATTAATTCTCAGAGCTTGAAGTCTGGGGCAGTGCTTCTCAACCTGCTTCTGACCATGGGGTCCTTATGACATCTCTACTTTCCTGTGACCCTCCATGTCATACTGGTTGGCCCCTAGCTCATGCTGTCCCCAGTCCCCCATTCATCTGTGCTCCCTAGTAATTTTGGAGATGTCTTTGATGACATCCCAATGATCTGTTGCAGAATAATATTTGAAATATATAAACTACTCATATAATGGAATACCACCAGAACCTGCTGGTATGTCTATTTATGGCAAAATAAAGTGATTATTACTGTCATTTCTGTCATCCTATGTAGATAACGTCTAAAGCCCTATAAACTGAGTTGAAACACCAGCTAAGTAAAATACAAACTCACTATTTAATCATTTGTATCATTCAGGTCAGATGTTTGAGTTGCTTCTTTAGCTAGTAGGAATGTTTTGAAGATAGGGAAAACTCTTAAGTCCAATCACAAAAAAGGATCTGCAGTGATTAGAAAAGCATTAACCATGATAGCCAGAAACCAACTGTCATGTGTCCCCATCAATACAGTGGAACAACAGCACTTGGACTGGGGTCCATTTCCAGGTGGGCACCAAATCAAGCATTGAGATAGATTTGGTGCCCTCCCACAGGCAAGGAAGCTCCTTTTTAAAACTAGGGGGGAATCTCATTATGGTAAAAATTATGCCTTACCTTACTTATGTAAGAAAAATAATTTATTATATTGTATTATAAGGTTTTGTTTTCCTTGCTTACATAGGTTAAGATCACATAGTAATCACAAATTGGCTCATACTGATTTATTTTCTGATCATTCTATTTGCCATTTCTTTTTTTTTTTTTATTGTACCACCATGAGATATAGAATTACAAAGATGTTCATGTCTGGGTTTCGGTCATACAGTGTCCAGCACCCATCCCTCCACCAGTGCCCATTTCCCATCACCAATGACTCCAATTCCCTCTCCCCCTTCCCTAGCCTGCCTCTATGGCAGATTATCTCTTCTTAAAGTTTTGTTGCAACAAGTAATATAAAGTAAAATTTTTTTTTGCCTAAGGAGGCCGGTTGGGGATGGGAGTAATGGGGACATTGGTGGAGGAAAAGTCACACGGTGGTGTCAAAACTCTAAATACCTGAAACAACGGCATTCAGAACAACTTTGTAAATCACAGTGTTTTAAATGAAATAAATTTAAAAGGAAAAAAAATTTTTTTTAAATAAAGCTGGGGAACATACTCTCTGATGGGGCAGACCTGTCCAGACAGACTCAACTTACCCACAATGATTCCGGGCCTCCTGTCCATCTCCACGATGTGCGGGTGGACCCCTTTGTAGGCGGCATCACTGACCACCTGGGTGTTCTTCCTCACCCGCTCAGTCACAGGGTCATCCACAACGGAGTAAAGCCCCTTCCCTTGGTCTTTTCAAAATCTTCATGATATTTTACCTGGAAAAGAAAAAGGAAACAGCAACATAAACTCAAGTGGAAATGCACTTATTTTCACATGACTCACGTTTCTACACTACGTCTGTCACAGACCAGTAGCCTAGAGATCATGTTCTATGATAATTTCCAATGTTTAGGAGAAAATGTCTGAGACTTCAGGCTTCCAACGTGAGAAACCCAATGAAGATATTTCCATGATGGTTTTCACTGTGAAGGAAAGCTGCTCTTTAAAGTTAGAGCTACACCCATCTTTCAACAAAAGGTTCTGAAAGTTACTTTTAATACATTTTACTTCTTTTATCTTGGTCCTCTTTACTAAAAGATATAAATTAGCTATAAATTGGTTTTTCTAAATGTTAATATTTGACACACAATAAAATGATAGATTATTTCTACACAATTATTCAAGAAAACAGTATCATTCAAAGTTAGGTTGAGGGATACAGAAAATTTTATAATTTTGTATATGATCACATATACTTATTTATGCTTCAAAGCATACAGTTATATATTCTGGAACTCGATTAGAGTTATGATTGCTTAGTTCTAAATTATTATAGAAACCATTGTACTATATAGTTTAAATGGGTATACTTTACTATTCTATATATATAGTACATATATATGTATATTATATATATAGATTGTATATATGCATATATAGTTTGAGGCTCTTCATGTTCCTGGAGCGAGCAGATGCCCTTGGGTTACACTTGTTTGCGACAGGATGTATGGAGATGTTACTGGTGCAGGCTCAAGCAAATCGATGAACAATGGGAAGACAAGTGATACAAGTGATATGTGATATATGCATATACAAGCTATATATAATATATATACAATCTCATGAAAATGCTTTTAAAACATATTTAAAAAATGTTTTTGTTCTATGCAATAATACTAAACTCTATCTAAAAATTCATCACAAAGAAATCCAGGCAAATGTCTTTCACATAATGCATTGATGGTAGTCAAGTTAGAAATAAAAACACACCAAAAAATACTGAGAAAAATTATTTTATTAGATTGAACATTTCTATTACATTTCAGGGGGCCCCAAAGAATGGACCCAACAGTAGTCTCATGCTTTGTTAGTTGTCCAGATTGATGGTGTGCGGGGTGTCGGTATACCACACGGTGCCATTCCTTAGTAAAGTTTAGTCGTGGAGAGGAATCTGGTTGTGCCCTACCATTGAAATGTGATTTTGTGCTTCTTTGACATGTCTCAGACTAGGTGTATCTATAATCACACTTGGTCTGCCTTTCATCTGCTTATGATCCTGGGTATATTTTACCTGCAAAGCAGATAGGAGAACATATTTAGAAGATCATTGTAATGATTAAAAGTAGTATCACTTTTTTGAAGCTTTCAAAATGAAACAGATAACAGATTCTGAATGATTTCAGAGTAACTAACTTCTCTGACTTACACTTAGGTCTTGAGAAATGACTAAAAATAACTTTACTCAAAGGTCTCCATTAGGGTCTAGAGCAATAGTACAGTAGGTAGGGCGTTTGTCTTGCACTTAGCCAACTCCAGTTCAATCCCCAGCATCCCATATGGTGCCCCAAGCACCACAAGAAGTAATTTCTGAGTGTAGAGCCAGGATTAACCCCTGGGTATCACTGGGTGTGACAAAAAAAGTTTCCTTTAATGGCTACAGAAAAAAATAATCCACTAAAAGTGTAGTCAGTAAAAGTATTTTTATAAAGTTATAGGAAACCCAAAACTAACAGGAGCCTACAGTTTCTTTCATTTCCCCATCCCATTTTTCACCATAACACCTTGAAAGACATATACCAATGTTTTCACAAGTTTCACTTATTTTATCCCTCCACACAGGATAAGAAATGAGGGACACATTGTTCCCTCCACAGCATAAAGGTACTTGGTGCTGAATGAGTATCTCTGGACAGGGATGCCACCAGCAGCGGCAAACTGCAAACCCTAAAGGCTGCCCCTACCCAGAGCCCTTCTTGACATATGACCATCGGAACGCTAGACTATTGAAAGCTGCTGGTGTGCAAGATGAAGACATTCATTACTGCCCACCCAATGGCTTATGACCAATTCAGAACTGAAACCTTGATGAATACCCAGCAAGATAAGCACACTATCCCGGGCCGGAGCAATGGCCCAGTGGGTAGGGCATTTGCCTTGCACGTGGCCTGCCCATGCTGGCCAGGGTTCTATCCCCGGCACCCCATATGGTCCCCCGAGCACAGCCAGGAGTAATTGCTGAGTGCAGAGCCAGGAGAAACCCTGAGCATCGCTGGGTGTGACCCAAAAAGCAAAAAAAAAAAAAAATAAGCACACTATCCAAATAAAACAGTAATACTTACCATTGAATGAGAACTGGGATCAAGTCTTACATTGAGTGCATCTGACAATGACTTTCTTTTAAATCCTTACAGTGGAACAATGGCTCATTTCTTACCTGGCTTTGCAGAGAGCATCTAAGACTCCATATTCAATGGTCTATATCCATCAAATGGCAACTATTCAACTTACACATCAAAAACATAACTACTTCCAAAAACACCAACAAAAATAACAAAGAATAGTTCCCAAAAACTCAATAAGATTAAAATTAAATTTTAAATATAATTGTTGCTCACAGCTAGAAATATCAATTAAGGGTTGCAAGACAATATAATTTCACAAATGACAGCACTTTGAAATCATCTAAAGAATACATGAGCTTAATACAGTGTATTACCGATGTTTCTCAAAAACATATTATTTCACACAAAAAATTAAAGGACTACAAGTAAACAAAAAGAACACATTATTTGTGATAGTCCAAAAGGAATAAAAACACTTGCCGAACTAATATTTTCTTGATTCTTCTTTACTCTTTCCATTTCGGGAGTTATGCTTAAAACTGTAGCTCTTCCCAGTTGACCTTTATAACAAACCTATCATTTCAGAGAACAAAACAAAAAAGTAGAGTACCATGAATCATCTCATTGTGATTGCAAGTCACATGGTTTTAAGAGGAAACCGGCAAACTCCCATGTTTTAAATGCTTGCATCTTAAACTAATTTACTTTAATTCATTTCATCGCAGTGACTGTGTCCAAATCACAGCAAACGGACTCAAATAGTTGGGTCTGCCGTCAATAAAACTGTAATAAGCATTTCATAGCTGAGAAATAGAGAAATATCCTTATGGATATTACTTACAGGACTCCTAACCACACTGAATAGTACTAGAATGTGGTGGTGTTGTAGTAATTAAATGTGGCAGAAGTCTGGAAAGCTTGTCTCTCAAACAGTGACCCTGGCCATCCATCAACAGGCCAGAATGTTTCCCACCCTCCATTTCTCCTTCCACGTTCCTTTGCGAGAGTAATGGAGTCACGCCAAGTGTGACTCTAAATATATTGGGGGAAAATGAGCAGCTACTTCTCCCAATCACAGCTATTAGGAAAAGTGCCAAATAATAACCTGCCTTTGCTTTAGAATCTGGCTAAAAGACTCAAAAAGGTTTGAAGAAGCAAAGATTTCTTTTAAACTTAATAGATTTCAGATTTCCTCCTCCAAAGAACCCAATCTATATGTTAATGACTTCAAAAAAAAGGATTCTCTGCATGAACTACATTCTAGGATTATATAAACAGAAGGAGTGTGGAGTGGGGAGGCTATGTAAAGACCAGCAGCCCTTTATCAAGTGGCCCTAACGTGGGCTTGTCCACAGGGACCTCTTCATCTTGCATATTTTATCATTGCTCCCCAGAGAGAGTCTGAAAATAAAATGACAATTATGGGAACTCAGAGATAGGGAGTGAGACAAGAAGTAGCTAAGAATAATAACCATCCCCGAAGCACAAAGAACCCTGATTTGTAGCACCCTCTCTTTTGGGCAATCTCAAAGCAAATCTAAGCATGAAAACAAGATAATAGGGATACACGGAACTCATAGATTAAAATCACACTTGGAATTTTGCCTGGTTACCCCTTGTTTCCAACCTAACTTCCTAAAACCTTCCCAAATGGCAGCCAGTGAGAGAGGACAGAAGATCTGCTCAAGGTTATGGAAATTCTGCTAATACTATTCCTTCCCAGACACACTGATTATACATTTTGCTATCAAAAGAAGAAAGTTGCAAAAGACCACACATTGCTGATATTCTTCTGGTTCTCTTTTACTCTCTTCAGCTCTGGAGGATCAGATATAGCTGTCGCCTGTTTCATCTCTCCTTTGTATTTTACCTATGGAAGAACACAGAAGGATTTTAATCAATAGCAAAATGTTCTCTGCCCAAATACCACAGAGGCTGAGCCTCAGAATTAACCTGATATGTTCCACAGCTTTTTTTTTCTACAGTAGGGTTGGATCAACTTTCATGCTCACCTCTACACCTGGATTCTGATTCTCGTCACTAAGCAAACAGATAGTCTTGGTTGTGCTTTATTAGAATGGTGTTTAAGGGGCAGGAGCGATAGCACAGTGGATAGGATGTTTGCTTTGCACACGGCACACCTGGGTTTGATTCCCCGCATTCTATATGGTCCCCAAGCACTGCCAGACTTAATTACTGAGTGCAGAGCTGGGAATAACTCCTGGGCATTGCTGGGTGTGACCGACAAATTTTTAAAAATGGAGATTTTTTTAAAATACAGGAACACCATAAGAATAAATCTAAACACCAATTTTCACCTGCATCTGGAAAGAATCATTCTTAAATTTGAAGGCCTTTCAAAATAGCCTGCTTATGGGGGCTGGAGCGATGGCACAGCGGTAGGGCGTTTGCCTTGCATCGCCGGCCGGCCTGTGCCGCCCGGATTCAATCCCGGCATCCCATATGGTCCCCTGAGCACCTCCAGGAGTAATTCCTGAGTGCAGAGCCAGGAGTAACCCCTGAGCGCGCCGGGTGTGACCCAAAAAGCAAAAAAAAAAAAAAATATATATATATATATATATATATAAAATAGCCTGCTTGTGGAGAAGAAAGCTATTGTTTACATTAGTAAAAGTTCCATTTAAAAATCAGAAAGATAATTACGTATGCACTTTTGAAAGGGTATTGTTGGATTTCAGAGATCTGGGTTCAAAAGCCTAGATCTATCCTTACATCCTATGGGTTCAGTTAGCATGAAACTCGGAGAATCCCCAAGACTCGCACTGTGACACCTAGAAACTAGGAAAATGATTGTATGAACCTCAGTGTCCAGGTGAAGGTGTCTCATGAGTGACAATCACTATATTGTACTAGATCACTGAATAGGGCTCTCTGCTTTATTTCTAAAATTCCTGCCTTGACATGCTGTCTTAGTACCCGTGTCAAACCAGGGCTTCTTTGTACTGTTCCAGTAGATACATCTTTTCCTCAGTTTAGTCCTAGACCCACTAATCCTCTGATCCTTACCTGGATGTATATTTATAACTTTACCTATTAAACCACAAAGTCCCTAGGAACTGGAACTTAATCCAGCTCTATGTTCCAATGATCAACGTCTTACATTACGGGCAATTCAGCAAGTTCGTGGTAATTAAGGTGCCAGGGGTGAAAGAGGGGTAATTTAACACGTAACAAAGATTTATTAAATAAACAAAAATAACTGACAGCAACAAGAAGCAGATTTTTTGGCTCCAAGTAGAAGAGCCACATTTCACACCCTTCAGTGCTCACATGTGATAAGAAACATCCCAACTTGGACAGTGTAAAGCTTCCAGAAAACACATAAAAACAGAGCAAGCAATGTTAACCAACGTGTCAAAAAAAGCGGAAACTTGCCATACTCAGCTGCTCCTGGTTTCTCCTCACTCTCTATCTCTGGGGTGCTGCTGACTGGAGTCGCCTTGTAGTTCTGCTCTTTATATTGCAGCTGGGAGACAAGACACGAGACAGGCTGGGTTTACAGGAAGGACATGTGATCCATGACAAGGGGACAGAAACAAAGAAACATCGCAAGCCACAGAGCACTTATTTGTTGACATCTTAATTAGGAGTGTACAGGGGAAGATCTACCGCTAATAAGCTTCATCTGTTTAGGGATGCCAGTCTCTAAAGCAACATTTATCAAATCATCATTGTATGTTTTTATGATGGAGTAGATTTTTCTTTTTGTGGTCTGGGGATGAAGCCCAGGTCTCCTGCACACAAGGCATGTGTCCTATCATTTTGTCACATGCCCGAGCACCATTGTATATTTAGAAAGAATAATTTTGTGGCTAAATGGGTCAATGTTATGTAGTTAAAACAAGAGTGAGAATGCCGCTGCTCTCTTGTCATTAGAGGTCACACCAGTCCCAGGCTAAACTCCAGACTCCTGTAGTAAAATCAGGAAACTCAGTGTCTTCCCAGCTCAAGTCCTAACATGAGAAGCCCCCACCTGCGAAAAGCATCATGGAAACATTCACAGCTGAAGGGTTAGAGTTCACCATTTGTGATCAGCTTCCTCAGCAATTTCTTAACACCCTAGAAATAAACAACACTCCAACAGAGAGAAGCAGGATGGCATGTCTTGGAAGTAAGTTTTGACAAGCAAAGAGAGAGAGAGAGGATAAACCTCCATAACAAGGTAATTCATAGAAAGAGTCTTAATGATTTTTAAAAAGTTTACATTTAGTATTAGGGTTTTCTTTTCTTTTAATACAGTGATCAGGGACCCAGCAGAAAAAAAGACTTGAATACCCATTCTCAGTAGTGGAAGTCCAAATGTTGAGGAGTCTGCTACCATGAAAAGAAATGACAAAGGACCTGGCCCCATCTTGTGTGACTATTTCTTTGATACACTACTACTTTAATGCCATGAAGCAAAGCTTAAGAGTTTGGAGTCTCAAGATGGATAATTATAGTAAAGATGGTAGAGTTTTAGCACAATCTCTTTTTGTTGAAAAGAGACCAGAAAGGATGACTTTTGGTTGAGCTCAGAGAGAAAGCAGCCACGGAGCACCACTGTTGATACAGATGAAGTGCTGAGATTCACTGATTGCCAGTGTATGGATGTTTGGGAATATAAATGTGACAGGGGGACTTCTAAGTCTTGCCCACTCAGAGTCATGAGTGTTTTCCAGACAACAGCTTACAATACCCTAGTTCCGAGTTATAGATGAGAAAACTGATGGACGGGGGTTACACAACAAGAAACTGCCAAAGTGAAGGGAGGAGGTTAAGCTAACAGGCAGAGGGCTACACTTAACCCCATAAATACAGAGCTCTCCAAATCTCTATTATGCATTTCCATATGCCTGACTAGATGTCACCTGTATGGCAGTACATACTATTATTTTTCCATTAAATATAACTCAGTGATGCACTAAAAATAAACTCAGTGATTTTCAAATACAGCTATGTCTACGGAGTATTTCTAAGTTTCTATGGTGGATTGAAAACACCCTTATTTTAGAAAGAGAGCAAAATGAAAGCAATTCATCACTGTCAAGGTCTGATCATCCAGGAGCCACTTATTAGTTACAGTATAGTGCGAGCATAATCCCCACATTCTGGGAACATGAGGGTCTAGTGGAGCAACCAATGACACTGTGGTTGTAGACATCTGTAGACTTGAACCATCCATGCTCACTCACATGACCGGTCACCTTTCACTCATGACTCCAAACTTCATTCTTCATGCCTTGGACCCTGAACATTAGTTAGCTCAGCAATAAAAACCCTTTCTCATGAAACCCACCCCAGCAACCTTCTTTGCGATCACATCCAAATCTGACTCTTTCTCTAAGGACGTTCCTCTTCCTTCCGGAAACAACCTCCCTTCTCCTGCCTTTAAGCCAGAGCATTTTGCAAGAGGAATAAGGACTTATTATTATGAAATGAGACAGGGCGTGCCAAGAACTCAGAAAGCATAGTAAACACCTTAAACATTATTTATTGTTCCTAAACTGAAACAACAGACAATAGGTGTTTATCCCTGGGCCAGTTTCTCCTGTAGACAGGGAAAACTCTCACAGTCCCAGATCGCAGGGTATGGCTCCCTAGAAAGGAAGAGCCCTGCTCAGAAAACAAGGACAGAAGAGATGAGCTTTGATGCATTTCTGGTTGCACACACAGCACTGGGCTTGCCCAGCTCTGAGATGATGGAATCTTCTCCATCTTTAAGGTAATGGTCTACCTTTGGGGATATTTGAAGACATGTGGTTTTGCCGGATCAAATATTAGACCCTTACTGTGGACCAGTACTTACTTAGGCCACTTGCGGCTGCGCGGTTCATCAATAAATGCTGGATTTTGAGATAACTACAAGAGTGTGCTACCCGCACGGTAGAGCCTGGCAAGCTACCCGTGTTGTATTTGATATGCCAGATACCAGTAACAATTATTGACCTCATTCCCATGACCTGATGGAATGGTTTGAGGCTCTTTATGTTCCTGGAACAAGCAGGTGCCCTTGGGCTCTACTTGCATGAGACAGGTCATATGGAGATGTTACTGGTGCCCGCCGCGAGCAAATCGAGGATGAACGGGAAGATAGTGATAGTGATAGTCGTTGATATATTGACTGACATTCACTAGAGTATTTAAGGGCAAAAGGTGAAACTAGGTTACTGTCACTGTGTGGAGAACACAGTTTATCCAACACAGAACACACAAACAATCCAGAGTGGAGAAAAAATAAAGTTGCTGAAATAAACAGGAGTGGAAAGGCAATGGGAAGGAAATGTTCTAGAAGCAGAGGAGAGTAGCAGAAAGTGAGAGAATTTCTTCTTCATACCTAGCCGTGGCAAGTAAAGCCCATCTCTAAGCTCCAATGCTCCTTCTTCAAATCTAGTTCGACAGGAACTTCACAAATGACAATGGCAGTACATGGATACAGGTAGGATAAGAAACGGTTCTCTAAATTTATGACACTACTAGTGATGCTTCCATATCATGTGACATTTTTCTATGTCTAAAATTCACAGAAAATGACTCTTCAGAAAAAGGCACATACAGGCATTTCTAGGTATAAAAACCAAGGCTAGACTCAAGAGGCGCATGCTGAAATTTAGCAATAGCTTAAATACACAAGAAAACATGTTTCTGACATCACATGGCAGTGCTCAAAATGAGGAAGGTTGAAATCCAGGCAGCCAATAATAGTTAAATGGTACCCAAAGTTCTCAGATGGGTTTAAACATGACTAAACCTATGGGTTTAAAACACGACTAACAATGCCATTGTTAGTTCAGATCCAAAACAGTTAAACTGAAAGTACACAGAGACAGGCTAGCTCTAAATAAGATTCAGAAATAGTTCCTAATAGAGAAAACTAATAGCTAAAAGGCTTGTACTCTGGAGGTGGAAAAATGTCGAGCTCTTTAAATGTTAGAGAATCATATCTCGGTTTGACAGATCTAGCTAATCTTGAAAGGGCAACTTTCCATTTGAATACTAAGCAGAAGTTTATGGCCCAGCCTCACAGAGATACAGAGCCATGCATTTAATGTTTGCAAGAAGAGGCGATGAAAAGCTCAGCAAGGAAATGATATACAGTCCGACTGGTCATGATTTTCCTCGGGTGAGAAGCTAAACATGATTAAAGATGAGCGTTTTTGTTTTTCAAACAACTCTAATATCATCAAAATGGCACCGTCCACTTCACTGTAGGCAATAGCAAGGCACATTATAGAACATTTATAACACTGTATTGCAATACATTGATGGTACATTTCAAATATTGTCATTTGAAAGTGTGGAAAACAAACACTGCATGCTTCTTTGCTATACTAATTTCTCTACCAGACAGACCTTGTGGGCCAAACGCAGACTCTTACCCCAAGGGTCAGAACATACTCTGACGTCCTTATCAGAAGGTTCTTCTTTTGTTCTTCAGAAGACTGCTTTATGCATGCCATCATGACGGTATACCACAATTCTATGCAGTCTTTGCAAAAATTCATGCTGAGGTATGTGTTTCTATGGAATTACCTTGCCTTGCCAATTTTTCCCTCGGATTTTAGTGTCAGAGTGACTGACAGACAAAACTCATCAAGGCAGTTCTACTTGGATAACTTCAGGAAAGACTCTAGAAGGTATAGTTTCCCAGAGGTAAAAGGTGGGAGTGGAATTAAGGAAAGAACTTTTTTAC
Source organism: Cryptotis parvus (assembly GCA_021461705.1). Taxonomy (NCBI): domain Eukaryota; kingdom Metazoa; phylum Chordata; class Mammalia; order Eulipotyphla; family Soricidae; genus Cryptotis; species Cryptotis parvus. The sequence goes on along the minus strand of JAJIBD010026038.1, from coordinate 79,632 downwards.
TTTCTCATCAATAAACTAAATAAATGAGACGACCTGCTGGCAAGGAGAGCAATTATCCATGTCAAACACTGAACTGAAAAGCTATTAATGATAAAATAAGCTCCTTCTATCCTTTCCCCACCCTCAAAGACAATTGACAAATAAGTTATTTTACCAATTACAATAAAGGTGTGTGTTTTTCTTTGCTGGAGCCGAGAAGAAGTAGAAGGCAAATAGGACCTTCAAAACCTCTCTAAGTCACCAAATAAATACCATAGAGGCTTTCATCATTCTATCAGGGTAAAATTTTCCTTTCTTCAAGACATGGAGAACTATGGAAATGGATACTTTCTCTGAAATATTTAATACCATTAAAATACTGTTCAAAAGAGAAAATCTAATCCTCAATTGCATTACTAGACTATTAAAGTGATCTATCTCTGTGCACTATGATATATCAAGATGAAACATTGCTTGAGGTTCAAGGGGAACAGGCTACTTTGCCTTCTAGAAGTTAAGCCTTTGATATTAGATGAAATAGCATTTCAGCAGAGTAAAAAATAAAAGAGAAAGGCAACCAGTTTAGGGAAAGAACTAAAAACATTTATCTAGCTTGTGTGTGCTTTTGAAAAGGATAATTAATGCCATAGAGAACTTACTGAACTAATATTCTGCTGATTTTTCTTCACTCGTTCAATCTCTGGAGTATCTTTTACTGCGGTGCCAGCTCCTATTTCTTTCTTATAAAATACCTTTATTATAAGAGAAGGGAAAGAATTAGTATAAGCTTATTAGAATTCAAGTCTATATATGTTTCTTGTGACAGAAAGACAATGGCTCAGGCTTTAAAGCAGTATGCATACAGCTTCTATTTTGATGATACCAATGTTATGTCAATTAATTACATCTATCCATTATGAGAATAAATGGTCAACTTTGGTCTCATATTCCATTATCTTACAACCAGCCCTCAAATATCTAAATACTAGCATACGTCCCTTAGGTAACTGCAGGTTATTTAAGAAAAAAAATAGCAAACTAGAGTTCACTTTTTTTGACTATATATATATATGTCACATGTAATTAAGAAATATCAAAGTTTATATGATGAAGGTTCACTGAGCAACCATCACTTAATTCAAAACAGCATGCAAGTTTAAGCAAGTGCCATTCTCCAAATGTAGGAATGTTTTCATTCTCTCCAAAGAATGTTAAAGCAATCCACATCAACAAGGATGCTCCCATTCTCTTCAAAGAAAATGTTAACTTTATTATCAACATCCATATTAATGATGCCTCTTTTGCTCAGATGTATTTGCTAATCTAGCCCCAGAACTGTATTCCCCATAACCACCCTTTGCAATAAAAAGCCGGAACTAGCATAAGAAAGGCATAGAAAGAAAGAACCTCTGTCTCTCTCTTCATTCTTAGTGATCCAATATGGTCTACAAGGGAGTCAGATATTTCTCTGAAAGCTAAAAATGTGGTAACCAATGAAATCTCCTGGGGTGCTGGAGATTATCTAGAGCACCCCAATAATATCAGGGGCTTCCAGAGCTGCCTCTGGGATTACTCAAGTGACCGTGTGATGCTGGAAGTTAAACAGGGAAGCAAAGGATTGGCTGCATGCAAGTGTATACCTTAACCCCTGTACTATCTGTCCAGCCCTGTGTATGACCAACATTCATAATTGCTATCAATTTATATAACATCATAATTCACTTTTATATAGTCATTAACCACAGATCCAATCTCTTCTCAGGAAGGAAATCACTTCATATGATGATTTTCATCTTCAGAAATAATCTGAGTATAGAACAAGACTGCTTTCCTGGGTAAAATTTTTAAAATCAGTTCAAAATAATTCAGTTCCACCAAAGAATAAAATTTGAATTTGTAATTACTTTTAAAAAAAGATAAATTACAGCTAATAAGAACATTTGGTGCTTTTATTATTTTAAAGTAAAGATAATACTGTTCATTGATAGAAAATTCAAGCAAAGTAGCAAAAATTCAGACACTGAGCAACAAAGTCTCTTCCTTCAAGACAACACTGCAAGGTGACAGCTGAAAGGAAATAATGGCTACTCACAGCACTAATATTTTGCTGGGTTGTCTTAATTCTCTGAATTTCCGGAGTATCTGCCACAGTGGAATAGTTAGACAGCATTTTCTCTGCTTCGTCTTTATACCTTCTCTAAAACAAACAGTAAATAGGAATCTGAATCTGCTCAAGTGCACATATGAGAAAGAGAAATGACCATCCTCCCAACACAACCACACCACCTTAAATTATAATTTAGGATTCTAAGCAATTGCTGAATCAATAGCAAAAACAGAGGATGAGTATGAACAAAGTAAACAGGGAGCAGCCTCACCTCTGCTTAGGCAGTGTTACCCCCGCTCAGCTCATCAAAGACCTTGAGAATTGGACCTCAATGCCACATCTAGTTCTGAGACTAATTCCGTCAATAGCCCCACTTCCTGTTAAAATCAGCCCCAGAGTTCCTGCTAGTTTTTCATACTTCTAGATTTCTACTTTGCATCTTACTGACACATGTGCTAAAGGGAAAGGTGTTCAGGTTTTTGCAAATGAGGTAAAAATCTCAATTCCCTACTTACTAACTGTGCATTGCATTCTAATACAACTTGCATAATGTGCAAAGCAGCAGCAAATACACAGTATTTACTACATCATAGGTTTTTTTAAATACTTAACGTAGTAACTCAGTTAACCCTACGCAGATGGGTTATTATAATCTCCTCTTATTGATGGGAAAACTAAGTGTCAAAACTAAGATTCAAACACCAGGGGCCGGAGTGATAGCACAGCAGGTAGGGAATTTGCCTTACACATGGCCAACCCAGGTTCGATCCTCAGCATCCCATATGGTCCCCCGAGTACCACCAAGAGTAATTCCTGAGCAAAGAGCCAAGAGTACCCCTGAGCATCGCCAGGTGTGACCCAAAAAGTACAAAAAATGCAAAACCTGATTCTAAAGCCAGTGAGGTTGACCATTACTGCTGGAGGTGAGGGAAGGCAACTACTGTTCATGATGAAATGTGCCAAAATCCTCTCTCTCTCTCTCTCTATATATATATATATAAGATTACATATATATATATATATATATATATATAAAAACAGTTTAAATTTCTTAAAATCATATGTATCTTCTCGTCACTCTTGAATTCAAGCCTGATTTCTGACAGCTCAGGAAACACTTCTAGAACTGGAAAATTTGATTTGAATCAATTTATTCATCTCTTTATTTGTTGGCAGGGAGGCACAACTCCCAGTAGCAACAGATGCCACTCAAGAGGTAATGTGATACGAGGATCAGACCCAAGGCCTCACACATGCAAAGCATGTGCCCTACTTCTGGAACCCTCAGCCTCACTTTTACTCTTCATACTTTTGCTACATTTGCTTCAGTCTTGATTTGTAAGACTTCAATTGCATAATTGGCTATTAGTCTCAGTGTCCCCAAAACAAAACCATGTCTAATTTTACATATAATTCTCCAAGTGTATGGACATATTTGCTGAATTAACAAATATCTTAACAGTGTTACAATTTTCCTCTTTTGACTCAACTGGCCATTTTCCCAATATTCCTAGTGTCTTGGTTTTAGTTACAGTCAACTCCTCCAAATTTGCAGCCCATTATTAACACCGAAACCAGATAAAATAGACTTTCCCCCCAATCAGATTGTATCAATAATTTCCTCCATTAAATATTTTCTTTCATAACTGTTCTTCTCATACACAATTTCTCTAAGATTACATAACAGGTAAACTTGTAAAAGGAAATTTTATAGAAAAAATTTCATTGTCTCAATTTCTAGTGAAGATTCAATTTTACATTATGATTTGTGCAATTTTATTCTCATTTCTTGTTGTACTTTATTCTTTTAATGATAAAATTCACCATGAAATGAATAAAGAACACCTCATTTTGTAATTTTTTTTCTGTAGAGTAAGCATTAGAGCCAAGTATGCAATAGAGTATTTAAGGATCAAACTGTCCATTCTAAACATGAGTTCCGAACAAGACAGCTCTAATGCTCAATAGATTTATTCTTTTGAATCCATAGTTTCTTTTGTTGGTGATGTGTATCACAGTTAACCAATAGTTCCTTTAAAATAAAATGCACTAACTTCAGTATAAAGAAAACCCTCACAAAGGAAAAGGTATTGGGCAAGGAGATACACATGTGGTGACCGGATATAAGAAACATTATTCTGAGCAGACACATTCTCCACCAACCTGGCTGTAGATTTCAGAAGCTCTCTTGGCTCGAAGCATGTCTGGGATATCCATGCTCACTTGCATTCCTTTCCCTTTAATTTCATTTTCTAAATCTTTCTTATATTCTTTCTGGGGAAAAAAAACCAGAAAATTATGACCAGAGCTTTGCTCAATCTTCTGTAATGATGTTGATATTTATGTGCTTAGATCTCAAAGCCACATGTATAACAATATTACTAGACTCTTTCTATAGACAACTCCCATGTGTTTGCTTTACTTTGTCTTCCCTTACACTCTTACCTGGCTGGCTATTTCGGATGCCTTTTTTAGCCCTCTGGATGTCAAGAGTGTCCGCGCTCACCTGCATGCCTTTCCCTTTTATTTCAGTCTCTAGGTCTCTTTTATAGTCTTTCTGTGAAAAAAATAAAAAGAATTAAAAGCATGAAATTAAGGCATTTATTAATTTTTAAAACTATGTTAAAAAAACAGAGATATCACTGTGACAGGACTATGGCCTTTGAAAATTAGATGGATTCTTATTTCTTTTATGTTTATAGAACAAGAAAAAAAAATCTATGCCATGGTAAGAACCTGAATTGAGTTAACTATTCACCAGAAAATCAGGGAAGAATTTTTCTACTAATCTAAATTAAGAAAGAGTTAGGGGTCAATAAGATTGTAGAGTGGGGTAAGGAGCTCGCCTTGCACGTGACTGGCAGCACTACATATGGTTTCCGAGCCCCACCAGGAGTGATCCCTGAGTACAGAACTAGGAATGAAATAGCCCTGAGCACTTCCATGTGTGGCCCAATCACTCAACCACCATCACCAAATTAAAGTAATAAAAAGCATTTTAGTGGAATTAAAGTATATGTTGGGGGCCGGAGTGATAGCCCAGCGGGTAGGGCGTTTGCCTTGCACGCGGGCCGGCCCATGCCGCCCGGGTTCGATCCCCGGCATCCCATATGGTCCCCGAGCACCGCCAGGAGTGATTCCTGAGTGTAGAGCCAGGAGTAACCCCTGAGCATCGCGGGTGTGACCCAAAAAAGCAAAAAAATAAATAAATAAATAAATAAATAAATAAAGTATATGTTGGGAGGAAAAAGGTGATAGAATTCAACCCACACACAGTATGAGAGGGGTCAAATGTAATTCCTTAGAAGAAAATCATAAAAACATTTATTTTGCAAGATGAGGGGAAAGTGGATTTCTTTTCTTTTTGAAGTGAAACGATCATTTTTCCCATTGTTTATACAAAAGAGATGGTGAGCATCATATATTATTTATAATCATTTTACACGTAAAAGTTGGTAGACATAACATCTTAGAGAGTTACTAAAAAGGAAACCTGTTGAAATTTCATCTATACTCCTTTGTAAATATACTCACCTCACTAGCCATTTCAGATGCACGCTTTGCTCTTTGAATATCAAGAACTTCTGAACTAAGGTCCATCCCTTTTCCTTTTTATTTCATTTTCCAGGTCTTTTTTATATTCTTTCTATGAAACAAAAATAGTATAGTTCCAACTTTACTGGCCACTCTTGAACTGGTATATTTTACATGTTCTCTAGAAACCACAGAAAGGAGAAAATATTACTAAGAAACACCCTTGAGGATTCATGTTCCTGACTCCCCAAAACATTTTCTCGTTTAATCATATTTGGTTAGTTTTCAATATTATCAGTCTTTTCCCTTAATCCTTTCTTCCAATATATTTTAGTGCCATATTGGTGCCATATTTTTAAAATATGTTTCCCTTTTAATTGTTGAGGAAGATCTTAGGAGTACATGCTTCTTGTTAATTATTTGAAGTATTTCTTTGAAAGCTGTCTGTGAAATATGAATCACTAAAATAAGATTTTAAGGAATGAGAAATTGGAAAATCCAAAGGACTAACTCATGAAACCAAGTTAAAAAATTTTATAAAAACAAATAATTTCCTACAGATTGATCATGTGTTGCTTAAGTTTCATATGCTTTTATATCATATTTCTAGCAAATCTAAATATCTATACTAATATATATTTTGGAGGGCTTCTGGTGCAAATGAAGCCCTGACTTTCTAACTAAATAAATTATCAAAATGATATATATCTTAATCCAATTCAGCTCAGTTGCATTTCTGACTAACTTGCCAGATGAAAAATGAGACTTCCCTTAATGATAAGAAATCAGGTTCCGGTTAGTTCTAGGGTTCACTTGATGGTTATTTTCTCTTTGTCCAGCATAATTAAATTAACCGGTTCTCTGCTTAACTAATAGCCTACAAGACAACGTAATGTCCTGCATGTAATTTTGCAAAGTGCCCAGAACCCAATGACCTGGATAAGTCGAGTTCTTTCACTTATTTGACCATATAACCTTCAAGAGGACTTTCTATAACTGAGCTCTGACTTGTACACATGGGAGGGGACTAGGAAATAAAATAAAATACACATGCTACCAATTGCACAGGACAATTGGGAAAATCAAATGAAGAACAAAATGATACTCTGAACACTCTCAGAGGCATTAAGAACCATAAATAAAGAATGTGCAGCCAATTTAAAGCTAAATGCATTCACACTCAGAAAGTTAGTTTTATTTAGTCACTATAAGCCCCTTTTCAAAATGAGATATATCTATAACTTAATTAAAAGATTTTTTTAATCACAGTCTTCTGGGTCTTTTACCCTGATATATACATTCTGAATCAATAAATCTAAAAGAAGGTTTGCTCAGAAGATGAATAAAGGAAAAAAAATCAATGGCATCTATATCAAAGTCATTTTTGAAACTCAAAACAGATCTCACATTGTCATTTGTGTGTAAATGATGAAAATATTACCCTTTCAAACCTCCTATAAATAGTGCATATTTTTCAAATGAGACACAATCATAGCTGGAAGCTGAGAGAAAAGATATGCTTATTTCAGCCCAATTTCTATTACATCCATGAATCACATTCAGCTTGTAACAGCAGTTAAATGGTAATAGCCAGTGGTCATCTGGTTATTTAAAAAGTTCAAAATGGAAACAGGGGGTTCCATCCTGAGTGGCAGTCAAGGCTGCAGGGATGCCCACCCAGGGACACCAGATGTCAGGGAATGCCGCCAGGATCCCCAACAGTGCCGGGAAGTGAGTTCCCTTCTACCTCCGAAGCCAGCGGGGAATGGATGAAGACTCAGGAATCCGATGCAGTTTTAAAATGCTTTACTTATCACAGGTTCAGGCATACAATCAGCAATAGGAAAAACCCTGTGCTTAGGATTCCTGGCTAGAACCCCAGTAACGAGTAGGCCAAGATGGCGGCCACTCCGTGTTAAGGCCCTGTAAAGAGGAGACAAAGACCCCCAAGAAGAGTGCAAGCTTACAAAGAGAGAGACCAAAAAGAGAGCCCAAAGAGAGAGAGCAATGAAGCAGGCTGGTTTTATACCCCTGCAACTCAGACCTCCCACTATTATGGGAAGCAGGAAGGATCAAATGCCCTTAGGTAATTTCTCCCAGCACTTCACCTAGGCCCTATTATATGCTAATGTTTTGAGCCAAGATTTGCCTTGAAATACCTTTTATAGGGTAAAGAAGGGGGTTTCTGAGATGGCATGTCTCTGTACCAAAGACTAATACTAATGCCAGTTAAATATTTCTCCAAGCCTTCACAAGAGTCTCGTCTACTTCATGGTAGTTTTGTATTTTAGTTGCCTTTGAGTTATCAGGGAGCCATGCTTGCTTGCTTGGAGGCAAACGGCATTTCTCTCTGGTCTAATTACTTAGAGATCCAACGTGGCCAGGCAAATATGCTGGTAGATCTAGCTAGTCCCATGATGATTGTGGTAGCATGAGAGAATATTTATACCAGCCAGTATAGAATACATGGTCAGATAAACTGCCACATTTAGACTACCCCCTTATCTATGAAGTGACCTGCAGAAGGCAATCCAGGGCAAATGCGGAGGCTTTAGAGGAGTCCTGCAACAAAGGCCATGTGATTTATTGACATGTAGAATCAACAGCAAGAGCTTGGGGAGCATCATTTTTTGGCATTTAAACAGTTGCTAATAGGGTTCTCAGTCATTCCCCAGAAAGAAAAGTTCCAAGATGATGAGCCTGTTATGTAGATAAATATTCTCTCATTTTTTTTTTTTTTTTTGCTTTTTTGGGTCACACCTGACGATGCTCAGGGGTTACTCCTGGCTCTGCACTCAGGAATTACTCCTGGCGGTGCTCAGGGGACCATATGGGATACCGGGGATCTAACCCAGGCCGGCACAGGCTGGCGCAAGGCAAGGCCAACGCCCTACCCGCTGGGCTATCACTCCGGCCCCGATATTCTCTCATTTTTATCTCACTGGCTTAAGACAATTTCTTTCAACAATACTTTCTTCAGTTGGACATTCAGGATGAAGAACTCTAATGCTTCCCCTTCAAGTAAAATTAAAGACAAAAATAAAATACTTCTTTTTTAAATTAAGATAAAGCTGGTTTTTAAGACGTTGTTTGAGGGGCACAATTTCACTCTTTAAAAATGTATGCCACTGCACATATCACCAAAAATGCCATCAAATCCGTGGGACTCGACCTTTTGGGGCTCCCCTCTTGACCATCCCACTCCACTCTTTCTCTGGTACCCTTAGTCCTGTGGCTGAATCTAAGGGTTTTCTGGGATTTGGCTTTGTGTGTTCCAGCTTTCTCTAGACACTACTTATGAGTGAGACCATCCAGATTTGCCTTTTAAAATTATGAATGGTGGGCCGGAGCAATAGCCCAGCGGTAGGGAGTTTGCCTTGCACGCGGCCGGCCTGTGCCGGCCGGGTTCGATCCCCGGCATCCCATATGGTCCCCCCAAGCACCGCCAGGAGTAATTCCTGAGTAAAGGAGCCAGGAGTAACCCCTGAGTGTCGCCGGTGTGACCCAAAAAAAAGCAAAAAAAAAATAAAAAAAAAAAATTATGAATGGTGACATGTTTTTTTTTGTTTTTGTTGTTTACTTTTTGGTTCTCACCTGGTGATTTTCAGGGGTTACTCCTGGTTCTGCGCTCAGTAATTACTCCTGGAGGTGCTCAGGAATCCTGTGGGATGCTGGGGGATTGAACCCAGTAGGTTGCATGCTAGGCAAACACCCTACCTGCTGTGCTATTGCTCCAACCCATGTGACATGTATTTTTAATTGTGATGTAATTTAAATACCTGAAAGTTAGACAAATTCAATACACTAATTGTAAGAATGTTCCCCTACAGTGGGGGGGTAGCAGTAGGAGGGTTGGGCAGAATATTGCTGAGAATAAAATGGAAAAACTGAGATCAATTTCAATGTTCTCTATGCTTTATGTATTTTCCTAATTACACAAATTAATTGTAAAGTATGTGCCACTTATTCAAACTTTCACCTTATTTTAGAGATGATAGAATATTACAGAGAACCATCAGGAGAATGCTACTTCTAATACATATTTTTGTAAAACTCAATGTGAAAAAAATCAAGCTCAACTCAGCAACATCTCTCTCTCCATATACATCACTTGATCACTTGACATACCGTTGTTCATTGATTTGCTCGAGCGGGCACCAGTAACATTTCCATTTGACCCTATCACGTGCCAGTGTAGCCCAATGGCATCTGGTTGCTTCAGGAATACGAAGAGCCTCAAACCATTAATTTAGGGTCTTGGCGAAGAAGTCTGACCATCTTGTAGGTGGGCAGCCATGTGATCTTTTGACATCCTGCAGCATGCAGTCAGTATCGGCTCTAGTCCAGTGGTCGTCTCCAAATTGCATTACATGTCCAGCCCATCTGATTTTCGATGCCTTGGCAAATGAGACAGCGTCCCTGACTCTGGAACAGCTATGGAGGTCGGAGCTCCGGATTCCTTCTTTCATTTGAGTGAGGCATGATATTCCAAGCATAGCTCTTTCGATTCCTCTTTGGGAGACCCGAATAGCATTCTCATCCTGCTTTCATAGGACCCAGGTCTCTGAGGCGTATGTTAATGCAGGGAGAATGGTGGAGTTGAAGAGATGTACCCAGAGCCAGAGGTTCTTTGTCTTTTTAGCTATTTCTTCATGCTTTTGAAGGCATTCCATGCCGCTCTCTTCCTTCTGCGCAGCTCAGGTTTTAGGTCATTCATCATGTTGAATTCTCGACCTAGGTACACATAACTGCTGCATTCAGAGATGTTTGTTCCATTGAGAGTGAATGGGGGCTTCTGGAACTAGTTCATTTTTCATGAACATAGTTTTGTTGAGATTCAGCTGTAGACCTATCTTTCCACATTCTCAGTCGAAGTCAGCCAGCATTTGTGCCGCTTGGCTACTGTTTTGTGTTATTAGGAACCATGCACCACCAGGAGTAATTCCTGAGTGCAGAGCCAGGAGAAAACCCCTGAGCATTGCCGGGTGTGACCCAAAAAAAAAAAAAAGAACGATGTCATCAGCGAAGGGGAGGTGGTGTAGTTGCCAACCGTCTATGTTCACTCCCATTCCTTCCCATTCTAATTGTCACATGATGTTCTCGAGGGTGGCACTGAAGAGCGGTCCGGAGACTCTGGAGTCGCCTGGGTCCCCTTCTCTCCGCCCGGAAACCGGACACACCCACTGGCCAGATGGCCGTGGCCTGAGGCGGCTGCAGCAGGTCTGTGGCATAGCAGAGATCGGCGGGACAGTCATGTGGGCGCCGGTTGCATGGCCTAGCTTCGCAGGGGTGTATGTGGACAATAGGGCTTAGGTGCGCGACAAGGCGGCGAGGGGGACCCCAGTGCTGTCCCAGGACTGTCCATGCAGGCAGTAGCACGGCTGCGGTGAGCGGCGACAGTGAGGTCGGGGAGCCCCTCGGCTTGCGGCCCCGTTCCCGGCGACTCTGGTGGGGCCTCAGACCCGGCTGTCGACACAATTACTGACACCTGGCGGTCGTCTTTCTTTACCATCTTTACTGCCGCCATGTTCGCGGCGCTCATCAAGGACCGCCAGTGGGACGACCGGGGCACCCGGCCATGTGTCCTCCAGCTAAGTGGAGCAGCTGAAGGATATGACCTGCTTGTCAGGGCAGAGAGAGCGACATCACACTCAGCGATGCTCAGGGGTTACTCCTGGCTCTGCACTCAGGAATTACTCCTGGCAGTGCTTAGCCCAGCAAGCTACTAAGAGTATACCACCCACACAGCAGAGTCTGGCAAGCTGTCCGATGCGTATTCAATATGCCAAAACCAGTAATGTTCATCTTCCTCCATATATTAATATATATATATATATATATATATATATATATATATATATATATATATATATCCATACATAAAACTAACTACTTTCAGAAACTTCTGAATTACAAACAGAAAATTTGAATGTTTTCACATATTTCTGGAAAACTGGGGTAATTTCTCCCTCTGGCAGTGAATGGAAATGTTAACACACCTTTTCCTGTTTTTAATGAGAATGGAAAACTTTGCACAGGTCAAAGATAGAAAAAAAGCAAGGGCATACTACCTCAAACACTAAATTAGTCACAGATTATTAAGTATTTCCTTTTTTATTCTTTTTTTAGTTTCCTCTGTGATATTTATTTATTTATTTATTTATTTATTTTATTTTTGCTTTATGGGTCACACCCGGCAATGCTCAGGGGTTACTCCTGGCTCTGCACTCAGGAATTACTCCTGGCGGTGCTCAGGGGACCATATGGGATGCTGGGAATTGAACCCGGGCCAGCACAGGCCGGCAGCATGCAAGGCAAATGCCCTACCCGCTGGGCTATCACTCTGGCCCCACCTCCTCTGTGATATTTAAAGTAGCAGGATCATACCTCCTTCAGAAGGTTGGTGATATATTTCACATGCAAGAATTCTGGAGTCTTGTCTAAGTCCAGTGCTGACCTTCCTTTAATCTCCTTCTCATAATCCTCTCTGTAAACTTTCTGTTAAATAAAAACACACCATTTAAGCAATATAACTACTCCATTTTCACAAATGACTGCTCAAAGAATATTAGAAGAGCTTCCAACAGAAAATCCACATTAGAGCTCCCAACAGAAAATTCACGCTTTTTCTCTTGGGTCCCTCTACCACTCAAGATTATCAACAGAAAAGTAACTCCAACTTCATAAGTTTTAGAATTCTGCCTAACTAGATTCATCCAATACCACCTACCTCTGGGAAAACATTCCTGGTGAGGGGGCTTAGTGCTTGTGGGGTTTGTGATGGCTTGATATCGGCACATTTGGAAAGGACAACCAACGAAATGGACTATTTTGGTGGAATGGCCTGATCAGTGCACGCCAGGAGATGGACCCTTCTACCAGAAGAAAACCTGGTGGCACAGAAGCCCACTGTAACCCAGTGAGTATTAACTGTTCATGTTCTCCAGATCCTGCTCACTATTCTGAATGCAGGAAAGAATTTCTACCAGGGAATGAGGCTGGAGGAAGAGTAAAAGACTTTGTTGCAATGATCTTCGCCTGGAGAATCTTTCACTTCCATTTAAGCAGTTTGATAGGAATCAAGTTCCACTGTGAAGAGAATCTTATCTTTAGGTACAAGGTCACAAAATTAAAGGAGATGCTGACAGCAACTGCTGAGGGTCTAAGCCAGCCTGCACCTCTCACACCCTCTCTGTCACGCCTTCCATTATGGTTCTTTAAATCCGCAGGTGAACTACATGCACTTGAAAACCAAGAACAACTCCTGCTTTATGACTTTGCAGGCAGTCTCGCTAACAAAACTCTGCACTCCAGGGAAACATTTACCATACAAAAGTCAGACCCCGATTTTACCAGCTGAATAGTTTTTCAAGTTACATCACAATTATGATGAAAAAAAAATTCTGCATGAGATTGTTTTCAATTATAATGAAAAGTTATTTTAAGACTCATTAAGTGCTATTACAAAGACAGTCATGAAAGAGTCTTCAAATTATGAGAAAAGAAAAGGAAACACATCACCCTCTCACCTACATTTAAGATTACCTTTGGATGAGACAAATACTGTGAGTTTGAGGCTCTTTATGTTCCTGTGGCAAGCCGATGCCCTTGGCTCTACTGGCATGAGACAGGACATATGGAGATATTACTGGTGCCCGCTCTAGCAAATAGATGATGAACGGGAAGATCATGATCATGACCGTGATTAGGGCACACGGCACAAGTGAGACAGCGCATAATGGATGGACCAAAGTCAAAAAGCATTAAGAGCTTGTGTGAAGAATATTCTTTACTAAACAAATGACAGACCTACACAAGAGCAATGATAAGAAGCTCTCCTCTTTTTGATACTGTTGGGCTGATTCAGAAAAGAAAGGAATACATTGAATCTAAAGCATTTTTTATACCAAAAATTATTTAAACAAGTAAAATTAGTAAATGGATTTGTTTCCTTTATTTAATTACAAAAGTTGTTTCTGCTCTCACAAAAACCTATATTTCATTAAAATAAACCATTAGACATTCTTATTGGGGTTAAAGACAAAGCACATCAAGGAAGGTCCTTGCCCTGCACACAGCTGGCCCCCAGCACCACACATGGTGCCCCAAGCACTGCCAGGACTGATCCCTGAACACAGAGCCAGAGGAGATGCCCAAAGCAGAGCTGGGAGTGGCCCCCAAACATACAAAACAAATAAACAAAAACACTGATTAAAACTAGAAGTGCCCAAGATATAACGTGGGGGGGCAATGGAACTTCAAGGACTAAGCACTTTGGTGATGGTGGGCTGTGGTAATACTGTTCACCAACACCACAAATGATAACAATATAGCCATGTTAGCTGATCTATAATAAAAGTAATTAACTAATATGGTTCTACTTATTAGGTGCTCTTTATTTTTACAACACAAAGTCTCCGCTGGGGCTGGAGCAATAGTACAGCAGGGAGGGCATTTGTCTTGCACACAGCTGACCCAGGTTTGATCCCCAGTACCCCATATGTTCCCCCAGCACTGCCAGGAGTAATTCCTGAGTGCAGAGCCAGGAGTAATGCCTGAGCATCACCAGTGTGACTCCCTGCCCCCTCCAAAAAAAAGAATCTTTTCAGACCCATATGCAGAGTTTCTTTTTTCTAGAAAGCATATTGATTACATTTCCATCCAGCATTAGAAATAAGTGAGAGCAGCATAATTATGGGTGAAAACAAAGTATCAGTGGCTTCTTCTAAGTTCATAAATACCATAAGCCAGCCTCTCAGGAATCAGTGACATCTCTGAGTTGTTCCTTGTATTTTACAGCCTTGGTCCTGTCTTTAAAGCCATCTTGAAGAGCAAATGAAGACAAGTACAGATAAATTCTCTTACCAGTCTTTAAAGATCTCTCCAAAGATACTTTTTTTTTAATTTTAATTTTTTTATTTTTAAAATTACAAAGATATACAATTAAAAAGTTCATATTTGGGTTTTGGTCAAACAGTGTTGCAGCACCCATCCCGCCACCAGTGCCCATCTCCCACCACCAACATCCCCGGTTCCCTCCCCCTCCCCCAGCCCTGCTCCATGGCAGGTTCTTGATTTCTTTCCATTACTCTCTCTTTCTCTTTTCCTTCCCCTCCAAAGATACTTTTAATTGGAAGATCTCTCTCTCACTCTCTCTTTCATTCACACACACAGACACACACACACACACACACACACACACACTGCTGAGTAGAAATCTAATTGCTGAGCCCTCAAATCTAATATCCAATGGCTATACTTAAAGGGAAACACATTTCCGTCCCTGCAAAGTGCAAAGGATGCTCCCCCTTGTGACAATGCCAGGAATCAGAATAGCAAAGTTGAAAGCCAGAAGACCCACAGAGTCCCTGATGTAGGTCATCTACAGCACAAAATAAATGTGTAACTATGGTTAGACAGTAAAGCTGCTTACACCTAATATCAAAACATAAGTCAAAGCAATCAAGTTTTTCATTTGACTTATCTTTTCATGGGTGTCAACATTTTATTTTCCATTTGCACCAGGTACTCATGGAAATGGCCAAATGTGCTAGTTATCAGACAGCTAAGAACTTCATAGGGAAATATGCCCAGGTAGTCATGATTGCATTTTTTCAGAGGTAAGGCTATCTTCCAAGTTCTCTCCTCTATACAGTGAAACTGGTTCTTAAGGAACCTTCTCTTATGAAGTCTATTCACAATACCAGAGGAAAAATAAAAATGAATGGTTGTTGTGAAGACACGTATGTCTATGCTAGTCATTGGTTTGGCTTTTGATAAATAGCTATATATTGAGGGGGCATTGTTAAGTTTTTCTGATTAGGATTTTCAATTTGAAGGATATTTGCTTCCTTTTATGAATCAGTGTTTCTCAAAAGTTCAGCCACTAGACCACCTACGTCAGAAGCTTCAGGGATACTAAGGTACTGACTTTCAGACACTATGATGCTAAGATTCCTCTGCAAACCTATGGAGACATACCCTCGAGGCAGCAATGTAGGGATATGTCTTCTAAATACATAAAGACTTAGCCACAAAAAGGTTTGGAGTTCTATAGTCCAAAGAAGGAAGATGAGGAGGGGAAGGATACTCAGAAAAGAAAATACAGAGGATCAGAGAAAGAATGGGAGAAATGAGACTGAGATAGTACAACTCAATCATCAGGTTAACAAGAGCCTCGGGCTGAGAGAAAGATCCCTGAACAAACCTTTATTTACTGGATTATCAGGAATAAGGGAAGATGCAACTACCTATAAGAACTTGGAGCAGAAGTGGTAGTACAGCAAGGGAGGACCCAGGTTCAATCCCCCAGTATCCCATATAGTCCCCTGAGCACTGCCAGGAGTAATTCCTGAGTGCAGAGTCAGGAGTAACCCCTGAGCATCCCAGATGTGATCCAAAGAGCCAAAAGAAAGAAAGAAAAGAAAAAGAGAACTTGAGGACCATGGATGTATGTGCTGCAGTAAAGACCACCTCATAATGAAGATTCTAAGGGGCTGTGTTCCAAATCCCCCTCTTGGAAAGAGTACAAGGTACCAAAATGTTTTGACCTTCACCCCAATTATGTATCACTGGGCCCCAACTTCCTAGGGCAGGAATACAATGTATTTGAATGGGAAAGAACAATTCAGGAAGAGAACTGACTGGAAGAATCAAGACTCCAGGAAATGGACGTTCATTTACATCTGAGGTCACACTTGCAGAAGGGAGAAAGTAAGTTGGTAAAGAAGAGTTCCCTGAGCGACAAATACCCCATTAAAACATGCCATCTCAGCTTGGATAGAGAAGGAGCCATTCTGACAATGAAAGTTAAGGATGATCACTCTGAACAAGGACTGAGTGCTGAGAGTAGGTAAAAGGACAAACATGAAGACCTTTCATTACCTGTACTGCAAGCCATAATACAGAGAGAGACACAGAGAGAGAGAGAGAGAGAGAGAGAGAGAGAGGAGTGCCTGCCATAGAGGCAGGGGAAGGGAAGGGGGCGGGAGAGAAACTGGGAACACTGGCGGTGGAAAACATACACTGGTGAAGGGACCAGTGACAGAATATTGTATGACTGAACCCAATCATGAACAACTTTGTAACTGTGTATCTCATGGTGGTTCAATGTTTTAAAAAACTTGAAAAATCAAAATAATTATACAAAAAATAGCAAAACATGCCATCTTCCTGATACAAGAAACATGGAATTAGAGTGCCTTCACTGTGCATTGTGACTTCCAGGATTTGCTGATGAAAGGAAATGAACTAGTATGGGAACCAATGAAGAAGCAAAAGAGCAGAATGTGGTAAAATGGTCCTAGTATGACTGTCACTGAACACAGAGGAGGAAAAGGAAGCTCGAGGCAGAGGTCCTGGAGGAGATGAGGGTAGTCTAACATGCTGGTGGCCCTGTCTTTTTCAGAAAAGTAAGAGGAGTTGGATCTGATGTCTCTCATGCAAATTTATTTAGACGGTGAATAAGTTCTCCAGTCATAAGTTACAAAGAAACCACTAACTGAGGACACAGGAGTCCAGAAAAGTAGAAACCTTTCTGTAGACTGTGGGTTAGTGCCTAAAGCCTATTATTCCTTTGAAACAGGGGGAGAGTGATAGGAAAGCTGACCTTGAACCACCAGAGAAATCTCCAAGGAAATGAAAGACGATGAAGCAATGATAGGTTAAAAAGCACACTTTCAAAAGACAGAAAAGGGACCATACCCTCCCGTTCATGGTCTCCTATTGCAACCCTAGTTATTCCGCACTGTGCCAGCAGTGGAAGTGGGTCCTTCAGGAGGCTTTGAGGGAGGAGCATTCTCAAGTGGGATCAGTGCCTTCTAAGTGCCAGGAGGGAATTTACTTCCCTCTTCTGCTCTCAGCCATGTGCTGTCTGCAGTTTGCCCCAGAATCAAACCATGTCACCACCTGAATTTTGGCCTCTCAGCCTCTCTGGAAGAAAGATATTTCTTTCAGTTCAGTCACCCAGTTTCTGATATTTTGTTACAGCAGCCCACCCTGATTAGACACAACATAGTCAGTGAAAGATGCTCCACTAAATGTGAAGCTATATTGGAAGTTCTGAATTCTAACCAAATCTATCCACTTTGTCAATTCAGTTTAAAAAATATTAGTTTAGGGGCCAGAGCGATAGCCCAGCAGGTAGGACATTTGCCTTGCACGAGGCCAGCCTGTGCCGGCCCAGGTTCGATCCCCGGCATTCCATATGGTCCCCGAGCACCGCCAGGAGTAACTCCTGAGTGCAGAGCTAGGAGTAACCCCTGAGCGTCGCCAGGTATGACCCAAAAAGAAAAAAAAAAATATATATATATATATATATATATATTAGTTTAATCAAAACATTCTCCTGGCACTGCACTCAGGAATTTCTTCTGGAAGTGTTTCTTGGGGACTATATGTGATGCTAGGGATCAAACTCAAGTGAACTGTGTGCAAGACAACACCCTACCTGCTGTACTATCACTCCAGCCTCAAGTTAACACATTCTTCATCAGTTTCTCTCTATTGGCTTGAGATTATATGGAATTGAAATAGAAGCAATGACCTTCTCTCTTGCTTAAATAACATTTATTTCATAACTTTTGACTATCCAATAGACCACATTCATATCTCTCTACCCGTTTTCTCATATGAATGCTAACATTTCAACCAAGATCCCATATCCGGTTTATAAAATTCCTGGTAGAGTTTTGATCAGGAAGTTACCATTGTTCCCAGTCTTTGGAGAACAGAGATCTTGCCCCCGAGCATGAGAGGAGCAGAGCACTGAGGAGGCGACAGGCTGATAGCACCACCTACTATTTCTCTCTATTTGAAGCACTAACTCAACTGTCCTCAGAAAATGTGGATGATGGCTGCAGACTAAACGTTTTGTACCTGGTATCTGGTTCCCCCAAAAGGAGGGAGGGATATACAGAAGAAATCTCCCTGGGACAGAGAGAAATTAGTGTGTGACTACATATAGAAAAGTTTTCTTTTAGCAATAATCGTGTCTCGGATAAACCTCTTTGGCTATGATACTGCCACTGCGCAAAGCTGATCTATATGGACATGACTTATCACCTTAGGAGAAAACAAACTAGGCAAGTAAAATTAAAAGAAAACAAACAAAACAGTAAAAAAAATTCTTAAGTGATCATTCCTCCTGATGTTTCAAAATTTCCCCATCATTATTTATTGGGTAGAGGGAGAAAGGAAGGGACAGAGAATCAATTAGCCAACAGAAAATCATTTGTGATTTTTACTGGATCACAAAACATCGACTTTCACTGGTAATTTTGGGTGAGATCATTTTAGTGACAGTATTGTCAATCTCGGGATAATGCCCATCTAACAGTATTGGCCTTGAAAGGATTAGATGAGCAGCACCTGGCACACTGCATTGAATCGATGTTAGTTCTGCTTCTATTGAAAGAAAACAGTAACCAGTTCTTCAATGTCTTGCTATTTGTCTTTTCTATTTCTTGTCTTTTTCTTGTCTTTTCTATTTCTTGTCTTTTCTATGTCTTGTCTTTTCTACTTGTCACTGTGTGACGTGGACACAAGCAGAACAGGCTGATTTTAAAATCATATTAAGAGAGAGGTGAGAGAAACGTTTGAGGCTCACCTAGCTTCATGCCAGTGTTTAAGGTGGGAATCCCCAAGGACCTGCGCTACAATCCTCATTATGGTGCTAGAACTCAGACTCCTGAGCTTTCCATCACAGTGTGCTTCCTTCTGGACCCCCTGGATGTTCTGAACCCCTTCATTAGTACCCTCACCATACACAAGTCTAATTTACCAACAAGCCAGAGACCTACCTCACTTTGCATCTTCTGAGCCTCCTTTGAAGTTTGGTATGATGGTGTCTCCACAAATTCAAGCATTGATTTACCCTTATTTTTCTCATATTCTTCTTTATACTTAACCTGTATTTGGAAAAAAAAGTACAAAATGAATGTAAAACTCACAGAATCTTCTACAAATAGAGCAAATATGTCCAAAAAATTCTATTTTCTAAAATTACATTATTCTGACCATTTTGGTTAACTACTGAGCTCTTCTTAGTTGATGACATACAGAGAAATTAAACAGTCACTCTACCGAAAAAATAACGTTAAGGGATAAACATGATTCAGAGGGCCAGAGAGATAGTAGAGGAAGTAAGGCACTTGCCTTAATATGGTTCATCAGGTTCTGATCCGCCAGACCACTAGGGGTCATCTCTGAGCAGAGAACAAAACTGTCTCTGAGCACCACCAGGTGTGATCCCCAAACCCCAAAATAAATAATGTAGGACCACTAAGTATTGTAGTTCTAGGACTATCACAAAGTATTCAAGGTCTAAAAAATCATGCCATACATATGGGGTGACATGCACATACATGACATACACAGATCAGGGATGGGAAAAGAGACCGTAAGACAGGGATGGGAAAGAGAGATGGTGAGACAGGAGGTCGATTAAGAGTGGCTATTGGCAATAGGGACAAATCACTGTACTTCTGTCAAAGAAGAACAGGGTTCTCCACAGTAAATAAAACGTAGAAATCAAACAATACAAAATAAACTCTCTTCATATCGAAGTGGGTTCATGATCCCCCTGGCATAAGTGTCTGGACTCAGGGCAGGGAGTTTCATCTCCTGGGTCCTATAAGTCCCAAGTGCTTCTTGGCAACTGCCCACGGTCCTGCAAGCTGTATTGTCAGAGCCACAGGGGTGGTTATAAATACCCAAATTGCCCTCTGTAAGAAGCCTCCCTAAAGAACTGAGCTGGTGGCTTTCAAGTAAAGATGCAATTTTTGAATATGCCCCATTTCCCCACCCACAGCCTTCCGGTGTCCCCATCCTCCAAACGCACAGCCGGGTGGAGACAGTCCGCAGGGGCACCTACCTGGCTTTGGAGGGTGGCGTTTTCTTTATGGTGCAGGTGCTCTGGAGCATCCGTGGCAAAGTGATACATTCCTTTGTTTTCCTCAAAACCCTTCTTATACTCACGCTAAAAGAAAGAACAGAAACCAGACATTGAGCAGAGGAGATAAGGTGGATGGGGAAAGGAACAATTAGCCTTGCAAACTGAGTGCAACAAGCCCACGAGAGCTGCAGAGGCGTTATCAGCACCTATCTGTAGGCAGCCCACATGGCTGATGGCAACCAGAGACGAACAGACAAGGCAGGCCAGACAATAAGAGCCGGTGAAACGTCCAACAGAAGCAGAGACCAGTCAGCATTAAACGGTGCCTACAAGATTCACAGGAAGTGGAGGGAGCCAGGAGCGGTGAGGGCAGGGGATAGTCAGGGGTCCCCTCGTGTGAAGACTCAACAGCAGCAGAAAAAGGTCATTTTCCTGCCCTCCCTTCCCTTGGGACAAAAAAGTATCTGCAGGAAGGAAAAAGATGCTCGAGGCAGAAGAAGACTAGACACAAGAAATCCAATGGGTATAATCAATCAGCCATGAGGAAGAAGATGAGGAGGATAGGGGAGTGAGTAGGGGAGTGGAAGAAAAATGAAAAGAAAAGGGGAGTGGGAAGTACAAGAGTCTGCGTACAGCCGACTGAATGTTTAAGGGAAGAAACTGGCTGCAGGGGCAATGGACGCAAGCAAACCAAAACCTGGACTGGGCAGAATGGAGGCGGGCATAAGGCTGGCACATGCAGTACCCCAGAACAGTAGTAGGACGAGCGCTGCTTCATGATCTCTGACTCGCGACTGGGCGCGGAGAGTCTGCCCCCGCCGACCTTGCGGAGCTGCAGGGCCACTCTCAAAGACTCTGGAGACTGATTCGCAAACCAGAGTTGGCGGGCAATCAGGATTTCAGTGAAAAAAGGCAAATTTATGTTTGGAGACAGATTACAAGAATGAGTCGATGGTGCTGAAACTGACATGTGGGTATTCGCGGATTTTCCCTGTACTCAGAGAGTGGAAAAGGAAGGTGAAAGGTCAGGGATGGGAAGGGTGAAAGGTCAGGGATTTGCAGATAACAACTGTGGCTTCAAGGCAGGGCTCAGGGCTCACTCACTCCTTTTGTGCTAAGATCACCCCCTGGGGAAGTATATGTGGTGACAGGGATTGAACCCAGGTCTGCCACATGCAAGACTAGCGCCTCACCCACTCGACTATCTCTCCAACCCTCAAGGTGCCCAGAGGTGCTTTGGTTTATCAGGGAGATATTATTATGTCCCCAAACACCCACCCCACAAAATCTACCCAGCATAAAGTGAGAATACATACCCAGGAAACTAATGAACATGTTTCCATGGTACAACTTCTTTAAAAAATATTTTCCCCCCTAAATTTTGAAGCCTCTTTTAAGTAAAAAGGAAACTAAGCCTGAGACAGTAGGTAAGGGCCTACTTACTGACCTTTTGCTGCTGACCCAGGTTTGATACTTGGTATCATATATGGTCCCCTGAAGGCCATTCAGGAATAAGTCCCGAGCACCACTGGGTATGGCCCCGAACAAAACAAAAGAGACAAAAAAGATGACCTCATTAATAAAAATACATATAAGAATGTTATAATTT
Source organism: Cryptotis parvus (assembly GCA_021461705.1). Lineage (NCBI taxonomy): Eukaryota > Metazoa > Chordata > Mammalia > Eulipotyphla > Soricidae > Cryptotis > Cryptotis parvus. Next base: position 57,510 of record JAJIBD010026038.1, on the reverse strand, counting down.
CATTAGAAGCTATTTTATAGTATGTTTATTTACGATAAAACAATCAGGGCAGACTATGTTCCAGTACTGAATTAAAATCCTGAAACTTCGGGGGCTGGAGCGATAGCCCAGCGGGTAGGGCGTTGCCTTGCACGCCAGCCGGCCTGTGCTGGCCTGGGTTCAATCCCCGGCATCCCATATGGTCCCCGAGCACCGCCAGGAGTAATTCCTGAGTGCAGAGCCAGGAGTAACCCCTGAGCATCACCGGGTGTGACCCAAAAAGCAAAAAAAAAAAAAAAAAAAATCCTGAAACTTGAATGAATTCTGAGAAAAGGTAAGAAAATACTATCCCTAATGTAATGATCTATTTTAGCTATAAAGAATTTAAAGAACTAGTTTTTTAAATCTGTAAATAATCTATTTGATCTATAACCTGAATTAGAAAAGTTCAATATTGTGTTTGCTTCTCCCTATTTAATAGTCTCTGTTGCCGCCTAGTGGGAATCAGACAGAGTAACACACAAAATATATTTTTAATTTATGAAATGTTACAAAGTAAATTCAAAGTCGAGTTCTGTTTTACAGGAGAAAATGTTTCTTCAAAAACAATTATAATAATAGCATATTATCACTGGACAAACTCATAAGACATTCAAAAGTTTACTCTTTGTATATTAGGCATTAAAATGTTTTTAATTTAGGATTAATTTATAATTTATGGGCATTTGGATTATTTTATAAGAGAGTTATTTAAAACAGACTGACAACTAATTTTTGCAGGAAAATTTATTTGTTTAATAAATATTTTCTTATTCAAGCTTTTAATAAAATTAAGTTACCTTTATAAATCAACCAAGTTCTGTTTCTCTTTACATTGAAATTTAAGACAACTGTGATGTACAATACATTTGATTCGATCTATTATTATGCAACTTTAGTTAACTATGTAGTATATTTAAGAGAAACTCTTTTTTGCTTGTTTATTGGACATAATAGCACTCAAGGTTTACTCCTGATTTTGTGCTGAGACCACTCCTGATAGGGCTTGGGGTACCATACATGGTGCCAGGGATTGGAACCAGGGTTAGCCACATGCAAGACTAGTGCCATACACAGTGCCACCCCCAAATCATCTCTTTGGAATCTTAAAATTTCTCCTGCATAAAGTAATCATCCAGTAATTTTTATGATAGGGTCTAAAGGCAAAAACACCACTCAAATGAAGATTTAAACTTTATAACTGGTACAAAATAATGCTATAGATAACTTTGCTGTTTTTTTGTTAAAGAGGTGACAGTAACAGTTTATACAAAGCCGCATTTTCACCATTATCATAAAAATAAAGATCAATGTTCCTGAAAAGAAATATTACCCGTGAGTAGCATGCATTTTTCCCACTATCAACTAGTTACTTACTCCCTATTTTTATTGGCTAGTTTACACATGAATTCTCTTATGTTAGGAGCAGTTAACCCAATTATGGATGAGGAATTTTCCAGGGCAAATGCATTGTGATGATCAAAATGGAATTCCAGACACCGAACAAAGAATTGAGAAGTGTAGCTATAAACCAGAGTGCTCCATGAGGAATACAAGGACTGAAAAGAGACATTCAAGCGTCAGAGAAATTGTTCAGAGGATGAGCACTGAAATGGTAAAATCAGATGATTTAGATGTCCTGGCACTGAGTCTAGTTCTGTGCCTGACCATCCTCTAACCTTCATTCTCTGTTCAACAGACCAAGAAGAATGATGGATTACTTTTTCTCCAAGGACAAGTAATACAAAATAATTAATTAAAAGATCATTGTGGGTTAGGGTGATTTACAGGCATGGTATGTTTCAAGAAGGATGACAGTAGTGATGATACAATGAGGACAAAACAATGAACAGAAGTCCCAATATACAAAGACAAGGTGGACCACCAGCCTTGCTTCATGGACCCATAAATAAATCTTGAAGAGATCAAAAGCCACAGTAACTTTCAAACCTGCTCAGGGGTTAATAATCTATGACACATTGAGAGGAGTAAGTTAATCTAGTGCCCAACAAAGAGAGCCCCTGGTAGCTGCATGCTCCCACAATCCAAATCACCGCCACGTCCCAGCTCGACTCCACCGTGACAGACCTCACTGAAAAATTAATCTGCTGAAAATTCAGGTATGCAGGTTTTCTTACAGAAATCTCCAGGCTTTTTTCAGTCAGGATGGGTTACCGCTGCTCATTTCCTTGTATTTCTGGAAGCCCTGGAAGTCATGTTCACACCCCAAGCTAACATGCATTTAAAAAAGCTACTCAATTCCACGAATAAATGAGGAAGGAGGAGGAGGAAGGAGGAGAAGGAGGAAGTGGAAGGGAAAGAGGAAGAAGAAGGAAAAGAAAGGGAAGAAAAGAAGATGAAGAAGAGGAGGAGGAGAAAGAGGAGGAGAAAGAGAGGGAGAGGGTTGGGGGAGGGGGAAGGGGAGGGGAGAGAGGAAGAGGAAGGGAGAGGGGAATGGAGAGGAAGAGGGAAAGGGGAGGGGAGTGGGAGGGGGAGGAGGAAGGAGAGGGGAGGGAGAGAGGAGGGGGAAGAGGAGGGATGGGGAGGGGGAGAGAGAGGGAAGGGGAGGGGGAGGGGGAAAAGAATGGGGAGGGAGAAAGAGAAGGAGAAGGAGGAGGAAGAGGAGGAGGAGGAAGAGAAGGAAGAGGAAGAGGAGGGAAGAGGAGGAAGTGGACCTAGAAGCAGAAGACGAAAGAAGGAAGAGGAAGATGAAGGGGAAGCGGAACGAGAAGAGGAAGAAGAGGAAGAGGAAGAGGAGGAAGAAGAGAAAGAAGAAGGAAGAAGAAGGAAAATTGGAGGAGAAGATGAAGAAGATGAAGATGAGGAAGAAGAAGAGAAGAAGAGAAGAAGAAGGAGGAGGAGGAGGAGGAGGAGGAGGAGGAGGAGGAGGAGGAGGAGGAGGAGAAGAGAAGAAGAAGAAGAAGAAGAAGAAGAAGAAGAAGAAGAAGAAGAAGAAGAAGAAGAAGAAGAAGAAGAAGAAGAAGAAGAAGAAGAAGATGCTGAGGATGATGCTGACACCACCAATGCTGATGCCAACGCCCACCTAAAACAAAAGCCATCTGCCGTGATGGTTGGGGGGTGGGAAACTAGGGCCATTGGAGGTAGAAGATGTGAACTGGTGGAGGGATGGGTATTGCATGCATGACTGAAACCCAAACATGAACAGCTTCGTAGTTGTCTAAGACTCACAGTGATTCAATTTAAAAAAAAGTTTTAAAAAAAGAATTTTAAAAATGAACCACAGAGCATCAATGGATTAAACGCAACAAAAAGCCAGGTGGAAACATTTCTAAGACCGAACTGTAGCTGTGCCTTATTGTTTAATCATTTGGGAGCCAGGTTCCTACTGAGGAGATTCATTCATGCCTGTGGGTTGTGGACACATCTCAAGACAATGGCTTCGACTCAGAGGGGGAGGACCCATACCTGTCAGTATTCTGGACTGCTCCAACTTGGTGACTGGGGGCAAGGAGGGGCCAGCATCCATTCTCCAGGAAGGAAAACAGGGCTACGGCACACAATGGCTGCCTTCCAGCCTTTTGAGGTTATCTTCCCAGCCCTAGTTTATTTTGTTTTACTTTTTTTTGCACTGCGGGGCAATTGAACCCAGTGTTCCACAATATAAGGAAAGTGCTCTACTGCCGAGCTGCATCCCTGGCCTGAATATTTCAACTTCTTCACCTTCCATCATATTTTCCCTCTTCTCTGTACCTGATCCCAGGTAGATATGCAGTAAATATGGATAATTATGAATGAGGAAATGAGTGTCCCACCATTAAAGCAGATGTTGAGTAAGTCAGAAGAGTGGAGATCAAGTTAGAATTCTCCTTGGGGCAGCCACAGGAAGTGGGAAGAAGTGAGCCAAGGTCCTCAGTAGGGAGACCAGAGAAATCAAGGAGCAGCTGCACGAGTCTAAAGCAGCACCCAGGAGGTGAGTTCTGATGGAATGACCGCTTCACAGAGGGAACAAAGAATCTGACAGAACAGTACACTCTCCTCCCTGGTTGCCACAAAGAAAACATGCAAACCTCCGCAAGAATCAGAGTAAAGTGTCAAAGTAAACACCTTGAGGATGTCTTTTCAGAGAAAACATAAATCAGTTTAAGAAGTTTTGTTGTACTACCGAGGCTCATTAAATCCGGGACATTCTGCTCTGACTTGCATGAAATAAAAAGTGCCCTGATTTAAGAGCCTGACCTTCAACTGGCTTCAAAATAATACAAAGGAGAAAAAGCAGAAAACAGACTCCTACGCGCACCTTGAGGTTTGGTTGTAAAAGACGAAAGTCTGTATACAAGAGTTCCAAGCGTGGGAAAGAGCCCCATCCCTGGGAAAGCAACCGGTGAAGTGGATCCTAAGCGAACAATCTCCTTCCAAGGATTCCCTAGGAGGCAAATGGGCAGGTGGGCACTGTTGCAAGAGTGGCTCCTAGGGTAAGCTGATGGAAGCAGGCGAGCACATGGGCACTGCAGGCAGACATCTACACTATCACCCCAGCCCCACTTACTCCGCTGAGCATTTTGCTGGTTTTCAGCGCATGTTCTAAAAAACAAATTTGGGAGATCTGAAACCGGATCATGCATATTTTCCATGTCTTTCTTGTACTTCACCTATGAAAATAACATGGGACAAAATACCGTCTGGGAGAAGAAAACAGCATGCTTTCTTTTGCATTAACGCCGTTATTTCAAAGTTACTAACTAGCCACCAGCCGGTACATTAGCATGAGACACTAGGTGGCGCTCGTTTACCACTGAATGAGCAGAAACCCGTTATTTGTAGGCACTAGGAAATTTTTATCATTTTTTTTTAATGTTTGCATATTCAGTAAGGATGATGTTAATGGATTCAAGTAACTTAAACCAAAAATTCTGCTTTCAAATAAGAGAGGATATAGACGTTTTTCTTTAAGAATTACTACCATATCTTTATGCTTTATGACAATTGTGAGTGATTATTGGCCCTTTGCCATATTGACCTTTTTAACCAACTACTTTGGAAATACCATCCTTTTAAGTAGCAACGATAAAAATATACTAATAACAGGAAACATTTTGACCACTGACAAAATGCCGCTTTTTAAAAAAAAAATTCTGCATAGCAAATCATCTCCACATCTAGAAAATGGTATGTAAGTATCCCAGTTTTACAGATGCCAAAACTTTTTAACACCGCTGAAAGAGGAAGGTATAATATAAAGCACAGCATTCAAATCCAGGGAATCTGGTCTTTACCCTTGAATTGTCAACACCATGTTCTGCACCCATCTCAATTTCTGGGTACAGAGGCCTGAGCTATAGTGTAGCAGGTAGGGAGTTTAGGGTGCCGGGGATCAAATGCTTGCACGCAGCCAACCAGGGTTCGATCCCCGGCATCTTATATGGTCCCCGAGCACCACCAGGAGTAATTCCTGAGTGCAGAGCCAGGAGTAACCCCTGAGTATCACCGGGTGGGACCCAAAAAGAAAACAAATTCTGGACACAAAAAATAAATCTAAACAATATAATCTAGACATTAAAGAGAGATAAACCTAAGAGAAAGGTTCTTAGGACACTGAAAGAAAATATCATGAGCCCAAAGGATATAATGGAATGTTAGAGTTTAAATGATCTAATGAAGTTTTACAATTCAACAATAGCTCATTTTAATATTTAAAATGATACTCTATGCTTTTTTCACTGTCGCAGAATGCTATTTTTCTGTTTCTCTGCCCAGTTCTAATAAAAATTTAGGTCTTATAAACTCTTAAAAACTGAAATAAGGGGCCAGAGCGATAGCCCAGCGGGTAGGGCGTTTGCCTTGCATGCGGCCGGCTCATGCTGGCCCATGCTGGCCCGGGTTCGATCCTCGGCATCCCATATGGTCCCCGAGCACCGCCAGGAGTGACTTCTGAGTGCAGAGCCAGGAGTAACCCCTGAGCATTGCTGGGTGTGGCCCACAAAGAAAAAAAACTGAAATAAGATTATTCTTTAAATAAAATCAAAGAAAATCTTATCAATTATTTTAGAGCACTTACCTAAGGCGTAAGATAGAAATTGTAAGCATCAAAAGTATCATTTGTGAAAATTTCTATGATAAATTCACATGTACCATATAATACATGTGAATTGTTATAAGCCTATTTAACGGCATGAGTTAAGTGTTATCGCAACCGCTAATTTATTATTCTACATACTATGTTCTGTAAAACTCTATAAGCTATTTCTATTCTGTATGAGCTATAATCATTTTATTAACAATATGCTCCTACTTATTAACTAATTAGCAATAAGTAAGCATTAATAGCAATTATAATAATATATTTCTCTCTAAAATAAAAGACTCAAGAAAATACGTTCCAGTGTTTCCAACTAAAATTACATGATGTTGCTTACATATAATTTATTAGAATGCAGCTGATTCTGAGAAGGCAGGGATCAAAGACCCAGAAAACAATTTTCAATGAATTATGCAGCACAAAGTAACTTACATTACTTGCCAGGATAGTCCCAAGTTGACTCTGCCTAAAAGAAGCACTTTCAAGGGGATTATAATGATGTTTCTTATCCTTCATTTCATTGTCAAATTTTTTCTTTATATTTAATCTGCCATAAAGAAAAACAGGATAAATATTACATTTATCTACAAGTTTTCAAAATAACACATTTGCATTTTTTTAAATTTTTTTATTATACCACCGTGAAACATACAATTACAAAGGTGTTCATAATTGGTTCTTGGTAATACAGTATTCCAGCACCCATCCCTCCACCAGTGCCCCATTTCCACCACCAATGTACCCCCCCCTCCCGCCACATTTGCTTTTTAATTAAATAACAGCTACCTTAAAGATGAAAGGTAGCAAAGTTTAAACTCATGCTATTTTCCCAATATAAAGCTTAATCAGGCATAAAAGTTTTAAAAAATTACTTCTACTTGAACATAGGATCGTGCACTAAAATCACAGGATTTTTAAATTTCATTTTCACTTCCTTATTTCTATTATCTATGATCAATTAGAAACTGAGATCACAAATTCTTTAAATTCTACCACATTTAGAAAATGGACCCATCAGACCCAGAATTTAACTATGAATTTTCTTTTAACAATTATTCCAAGTATAAGAGCTGGTTTGTACACTGATTTTTTTTCTCATCCTTTCCCATTTGTTCAGAATTTTCCAGAAATTATGTTTTCTGAAATGGCCTGAATCTATTTAATGCCACATGTATTCCTCCGTTTAATACCATATTTGTATTCTGTTACAAAATCATATCGAATATTCATTTTGAATTATTTCTGTATTATTATTTGAACTGGGATTATAGTTTTAGGGCCACATCTGGCAGTGCTCAGGGCTTACTAACTGACTCTGTGCTAAGGGATCACTCCTGGTAGGGTTCAGAAGACCATATGCAGTACCAGGATATCAAACCCAGATGGCTGCGCGTAAGGTAAACATCCTGCCCCCTGTACTATCTCACTGGCCCTGTTCTTCTCTTTTTAGAGTACACTTGGGGGGCTGAAGAGCACAGGGGCTAACACCGCTGCCTTGTACTTTGCCAGCTTGCATGCGCTCCCTAGCACCCCATACGATACCTCTAAGTAGCACCAGGAGTCACCCCTGAGCAGAGTGCCAGATATAAGCCCTGAATACTACTGGGTGTGATTCAACCCTCAAGTATATTTTTCAAAAAAATTAAATTTAAAAACGTACTCTTCGACCAATCAAGGAAAGAGTTATCTGCTTATCCTGTATAGTTAAAATTTCCTCCATGAAGAAGTTTGTGTACTTGGGTAAAGCGTAGAAAGCCAGACACAAGTCCTTTCCCAAAGAGCACCTAAGCCAGTTCATGAACGCATCTCACCGGCCTTTGGATTCCTGGGCCCAAGCAAGGATGCACAAACCTAAAAAGCAATTGAAATGAGCTGAACTCATTTCTCAGTTTCTTTATATTGCAATATTCCCATTTATTTTCTTGCAGCACTATCATAATGTACTTTGACTCATGTATCTTAAAGACTCTGTCTTCCGCTGAGTGGCTAGTGAGGGGTAGGTCTCTCCAACGCATCTGAAACCTACAACTGAGAATCCAGAAAATTTCCCTTGGGGCCAGAACCTCTGAAGAATATTCCAAGGTGTTTTCCAGAATGTGATCCCACTTCCTAATAACGTTCTGACAATCCACAGAAATTTACAAAACATAAAAATGAAATCATCCATAGAAGTGAAATCTTAGAAATTTCATTTGTTCTAATTAGTAAGGCCTTTCTAAAAACCAGAGAAACTGGTTTTAAAAATTACTTTATGTTTAAAAATCAGAGCTACTATCACCAGTGGAATATATTCAGGTCTCCCTCACCAAGCCAAAGGGTTTCCCCCTCTTGCTCCTTTCTTCACCTAAACACACAATATCCTCTTCCCTTTATTCTCTTCGCATAAATATTTTAATCCGTTCTCTCTTCACACACACACACACACACACACACACACACGCAGCGTTACACACGGACACACACGCATTCACCCAGCAATCACAGGAGACACTCTTCTGACACAGATTCACCTACTAGAGCAGGTGAATATACTATTTACATTTACAAGCTGGAACCTTCCTACTGGTGGCCAGGGCGCCTCACACACTCTCAGCTTGTGGCCATGAATAGCTAATCAACATATCCAGTTACATAATATGAACTTGTAGCTAATTATCTTTCTGTTGACCAAAATCTCCAACCTGGGCCCCCTGGGTGTCTTGGTTATATATCAGCCAAAGGACATACATGGGTTCTCTGTTCTGGGATCTGCGTTTTGGCCAAGCCTGCAGTTGCCAGCCCTGTGATAACAGGAGCGGAGGCAGCAGGGAGAGAGTGGTACTGGAATTAACCTGACAAATGCTCATCTGTTATTAAACCTGGCATTTGCTCTTTCCAAGTAAATACATGCTTTAAAAACAACAATCAATCCACATTGAAATGATGCCTTTCTTCCTCCACTCGTCACACTTCCAGCCTAACGGTGTGGGAGGAGTATCACACCTATGGAGTTGAGAAAGCTGACATGAGCAAAACACTCCATTAAGGCAGGAACCGGAGGCCTGAGAAATAGTCAGTGGCTAGGGAGCTGTTTTGCATCCCACTGACCTGGGCTCAATACCCAGGATCCCATCACCATGGTTCCCAGAACACCACCAGGAGTATTTTATGAGAGTCAGGAGTAACCCCTGGGCACGGCCCCTGAGTAAACCCCTGACTACCCCTGATTATGACTCAAAAGCTACCAAATGGGGAAAAAGACAGGAATTCATTGTATTTTCTAAAACAACAACAACAACAAAACTTGACCACAATCACACACTTAAAAATGACTTAAAAAAGTGTGCCCACACTTCTGCTCCCATCTGGAGAACACAGCTCTGCCTGGACTGTGTATCCGTCTGCTCGCCCACTAGAAGATGGACAAGGAACAGAGTTTTAATCAATTTAGCCTGGCATGTTGCTGTAAACTAACTTGCACTTAATAGATATTTATTAAAGGAATGTATACATTATGATTAAAAAGGACCTTACTTTTTTAATCATAGAATGAATTAAACACTGAGGTGTTCAGATTATAATATTTCTTTAATTCCCCAATTTTCCACCTATCCCAAACATACCCATGTTGATTCACTGATTCAACTATAGCCTCTGAGGAAGATAAAACATAATAAAGAAATATTTATTTAATGGATGCTTGTTAGTTTATTGTGCCGAGGAGATTAAGGAATCAAGTGATGAGATCTTTAAATATTTGGAAAAATTTACAAACAGTATTTTTCTACAGATAAAGTAAGGTTAGTTAGTATTGGGGAATAGAAAACTGTGGCTAACAATATTTCTGCTGACTGTAATGGAAATTTTCTATTGCCAGAGCTTCCCACCAATAAAACTATCATTTTCTGCTTACTACATCCTCCGAGGGTTCTCCTATATAATATCCACATATCCTTCAGGTATTTACCCCAAAGCACCCTCTTTCTGAAAGTCTTCTCTTACCTCAAAAAGTAGAGTATTTCCTACTGATACAATCTGGTAGCACCCAAGTTACCTGGTTCTACTTTTCATACCTGCTACAATTATTTGCAAAATTGTCTCTACTGCAGGTGCACCCACATCCCATGTATCAGCTCACTGAGGACCGGAATTTAATCTGCCTGGCCTGTAATAGCTGTTTCAGGAACTGTTATGCCAGAATGAATAAGTGGATGAGTAACACTGAAAAGATATTTCTTCACTGAAAAGCAGGACCAAGTAACAGCCGTGTTGGGCTGGGGGTGGGGTGGGAGTGAGGTGAGGTGAGGAGGTGGAGATCATTTAGCAGATACCACAGCCTTTAGCAGACTTCAATGAGCACTTTATTTTTTGAAAATTTCTACCACTGTTATGTGGACTATATACCTTCAAATATAAATTTCAAAATGCCGTCTAAGCTTTCCAATTTATTTCTGTAGTGTGAGATTACTTGAAGTACATCTGTCTCTCATAACCGTAAAATGAATGTAATAAAGTTTGGAGTTAGTCTTTTTTTTTAACTTTCAGTGTTCTGAATAAGCTGATACAAAAGATACTCAAGGAACAAAGAATAGAAGAATTTTCATCCATTAATCCCAAAGTAAAACAACTGCATAAAAAATTTTAAGTTCTCGGCTAGATACTGACAACTGTTTCTCACCTTTCTGTAATATCTGTATGTAAGTGCACCAAAGAGACCGAGCTCCAGTGCTCACCTGCTCACCCTCAACTGCACATACACACCCACTATTCAGTCCTATTTCCAATTCAGTTTATATGTCTGAATGTCCAATATTCCTGCACACTTCTCTCTCCTAAAGCATTAAGACAATACTTTGCTTGATTGCAACTGCAGACTCAATCATGGGACAAAGTATCTCGCATCTAGTCTTAAAGCCATCTAAGAAGCAGAAAGCTGTGCCCCGTGACCACCATGGAGCTAAAACCAATGTTTCTTTTTAGCTAATTCAATTGTTTCAGAAACAAACAAAAAATGATTTACATTTAAGATTGATTTTTATCTATTATGAACTTCATATCCAACAATCCTAGTGTCTACAACACTATTTTTTTAAAGGAAAAGATCCAATCAAGGTCTAAAAAAGTTTGATCAAGAGTTTTTAAAAACAGCGGAGCCAGAGTGACAGCACAACGGGCAGTGTGTTTGCCTTGCACGCGGCAACCTGGGTTCAATCCCCAGCATCCCATATGGTCCCCCAAGCACTACCAGGAGTAATCCCTGAATGCAGAGACAGGAGTAACCCCTGAGCATTGCTGAGTGTGACTCAAAAAGAAAAAAAAGCTTTTATAAACAGTTTAGCCAGATTTGCAGAGGTCCATGCTTAGGAGAAAATACAGGACCTGAAACTCCAAGGATACAACTTGAACTAGCTCCCCAAAACACCATCTGGAAGGAGCAGTGCCTCGGTGGGGGTGGAGGAAGCCTGACTTGCAAACTTAATAGTTTTAAGCCTTCACCAGTATTGGGTTTCACAAGGGATCACCTATAGTTCAGGTTCACAAAGAAGGGAAGGCAAAAAAAGGCAGCTCCTGAGTGAAAGCTTTTATTATGGCCAGAGAAATAAGTACTAGAAAGGAAACGGGTGAATTGATGAGTGTACCCTAATTACCCATGTACATGAACAGTCAGTTGGCAAATAACACAATACCACATCATGGAGGAATCAATTCCTTCCAATTCTGGTTGGTTGAAATTCAACTAAGTTGTTATAGAAGATCCTATATGCCGGTTTGTATATAAAACTCACCATGGAAATAAATGATTTAAAGTCTGAATAATACACAAAAAAACATCACTTTTTTTTTTTTGTTTTTTTAGGTCACACCGGCAATGCTCAGGGGTTACTCCTGGCTCTGCACTCAGGAATTACTCCTGGCAGTGCTCGGGGACCATATGGGACGCCGGGATCGAACCTAGGCCGGCACAGGCCGGCGCGTGCAAGGCAAACGCCCTACCCTCTGGGCTATCGCTCCGGCCCCAGTCACTTATTTTTATAATAAAAAAAAACCCTTAAGACTGCACTAAATGGGGCCGGAGCGATAGCCCAGCGGGTAGGGCGTTTGCCTTGCGCGGGGCCTGTGCCGGCCTGGGTTCGATCCCCGGCATCCCATATGGTCCCCCGAGCACCGCCAGGAGTGATTCCTGAGTGCAGAGCCAGGAGTAACCCCTGAGCATCGCCGGGTGTGACCCAAAAAGCAAAAAAAAAAAAAAAAAAAAAAAAAAAGACTGCACTAACTATGAATTATCCAGATATTTGTTTCATTAGACTTATATTTATTGTGCCACATGACAACAGAGGGAAAAAGACATATAAACACCTATTCCCTCAGTGCGTGTTCTGTGGTAAGTGAAGCATGTGTTTAAAATATACGCATATACATGGATATGACTGAAACAGTGTTCAAAATTTATAAAGAAAAATAAAACGAAAAGGGAGAGAATGATACAGTTTATATCAACAAGTCAAAAACATGACAGTCAGGCCCATGTTTGATGTAAGACTAGCTGGGAGAGGGCTTGTCAGCAAGGGAAAATTCGAGGTGCTCCAAGCCCATTAATACTGCTTTCAATTTAAAGATAATATTTATTGCTATATTTTAACAACAATCTAAAATGTAATTTTCAGGTGTGAAACCCATCTTAACAGCAGACCAATGTCATCTGAGAACAAACATGAATTATAAATGCAAAAGTTTGTTTGACACTATCAAGCTAACGAGGAACTCCACGCGTCACCTGGCCACAGACAATCTGGATGCATTATGATGGCCTGGGAGGACAGAAACAAATGAATCACTCACGAGGTTTAAGTGAATGACCTGACCATGACTTGTCACTTACATCTGAGAGGCTCGTCAGTGCACCTGCCATTTATCTTGAAATATGAAAACTGAAAATATGAAGCTTGCCTTTATGGTTTTACTGTACTTCTTTCATTAACAGACCATACCTACTAAGTTTGAAACTAATTTTCAAGTATTTCCTTTTCCATAGAAACTGGAACTATTTGATTTATTTTGATACAAAAATTAACCCTGTTTGTAATCCATAGTCTGGAAGGGAAGGAAAAGAGAAAGAGAGAGAAAGGGAAAGAAATAAAGAACCTGCCATGGAGGTGGGCTGGGGAAGGGGGAGGGAACTGGGGATGTTGGTGGTGGGAGATGGGCACTGGTGGAGGCACGGGTGCTGGAACACTGTATGACCAAAACCCAAACATGAACTTTTTAATTGTATATATTTTTATTTGTATATCTCACGGTGGTATAATCACGATCACGATCCTCCCGTTGATCATCTATTTGCTAGAGCGGGCACCAGTAATATCTCCATATGTCCTGTCTCATGCCAGTAGAGCCAGGGGCATCGGCTTGCTACAGAAACATAAAGAGCCTCAAACCATTATATTAGGTCATGGGAATGACCTAATATAATTGTTACTGGAATTTGGCATATCATATACAACACGAGAAGCTTGCCAGGCTTGCCGAGCGGGAGGCAAACTCTTTTAAACAGCGAGCAGGGCTGTGATGGGCTGGTCGGCTGGGTGGAGTTCTGACGAGAGGGAAGTCCAAAAGTGGAAAATGGCGGCGCCCGTGGAGTGAGGGAGGGGTGGTCTGGCTTGTTGTGAGGCTCTGCCCAGGTGGTGGGCCAGGGCTAGAACCCGCCATGCCTCCCGACTGCCTCATGAACGGCTGTGCATAGGGAGAGCAAGGAACAGCTCTGCCCCATGTGTGAGAGTCTCATGGGGTATAATAAAATACTTAAAAAAAAAAATTAACCCTGTTTGGATTCTAATTGGACTCACGTGGAATTTTTTTTTTTTTTTTTTTTTTTTTGCTTTTTGGGTCACACCCGGCAGTGCTCAGGGGTTTCTCCTGGCTCTGCACTCAGGAATCACTCCTGGCGGTGCTTGGGGGACCATATGGGATGCCGGGATCGAACCCAGGCCTGCACAGGCCAGCCGCGTGCAAGGCAAACGCCCTACCCGCTGGGCTATCGCTCCGGCCCGTGGAATTTTTTTTTTTAATTGTTTTGAGAAGAATTAACTTTTTTTTGCTTTTCTTTTATTTATTTATTTATTTATTTATTTATTTTTGCTTTTTGGGTCACACCCAGCAATGCTCAGGGGTTACTCTTGGCTCTGCACTCAGGAATTATTCCTGGCAGTGCTCAGGCAACCATAAGAAATGCAGAGATCACACCTGAGTCAGCTGAGGGCAAGGAACATGCCCTACCCATTGTACTATTTCTCTGGCCCCTAGAATTACCATTTAAATTACATGGAGGCCCCTGAGTCAACTACACAGTGAATCTTTCTGTTTGTTTATGTGGTATTTTGTTTCTTCTGGTAGATTGTATAGCTTTTTCTATTTTTGTCCTTCAATTTTGAAATAAGTTCAGTAAAGGTCTTTGCAAAATAGCAGTGATCTAGTAGGGAAAACCCGTTTCCGTCTTGGCCTTCGTCTAACATTCCGGGGAACATGCCTGCTGTCCCCAGAGCTTCACCGTAACTGTCCTCTTCGTCATCATCCTGCCGACCCTCAGTGATCCTGTGGACCCAGAATGGCCGTGCCTATATCACCTCGCACCTGTGAGAATGGCAATTATTCAAAAAACAAAAAAAAGAGGTAGGGCATTTGCTTTGCACACAGCCAACCCGGGTCTGATCCCTGGCATTCCATATCCCCTCTCCTCCAGCACCACCAGGAGTAATTCCTGAGTGCAGAGCCAGGAGTACCCTCTGAACACTGCCGGGTATGACCCAAAGAGTGAAAAAGACATGAAACAGTATGCAGTGGAGAAAAGGTGGAAAGAAGGTACCCGTCTAGTCTGTGGTAATGTAAATAGAGAACAGTATTAAAAGGCCTCCAAAAGTTAAAAACTAAAATCCCATACAATTCAGTGACCTCACTTCTGGGTATTTACCAAAAGAGAGCAAAAACACAAATTTTAAGAAATATATGTACTCCTCATGTCAAGAACTGGAAACTCAGCCCATAGATTATTTAATGGATAAAGGTGATGTAGTATTTATGCATAATGGAATACTATTCAGCAGTAGGGGAAAAAGGCAAAATAAAGTCAGTTGCAATAACATGGGTAGGTTAAAGATATTATTCTTATTGGCAATTTAAACACTGAAAACTTTTCACTGTATAGATAGTACAGTGGGCAGGGTACTTCCTTGCATGTAGCCAATTCAGGTGTGATCCCTGGAATCCCATCTGGTTCCCTGAGCACTACCAGGAGTGATCACAGAGCACAAAGCCAAGAGTAAGCCCTGAGCACTTCCAGGTTTGGTCCAAAAATGAAAAAATAAATTGATCTAATAAAAATAAATGTTTAGACTATACATCTAATAGCATCCTACAGTGCCTCTCCATGAAGAGAGAGTGAGAAGAAAGTGGATAAAATAAACTCAGGGAGAAACTGTATGGTAAAGATTAGAATTGGACTTTTCATGTTGAATTTAATCAGTCTAAGCACCTGGTGATTTTCAGTGATTTATACCTGAAACTTACATAATGTTATAATGCAATGTTACTTCAATTTAAAAATTAATACAATTAAATATGAAGGCTTTTTGCAACATGAAGAATGGCTATTTTATTAGCTGAGAACACTATGAATATATTAAATCATGTTTGCTACCATTGTTGAGTTAGTAAATGTTTTAGCATTTTAAGAATTTAAGTTTTTATATATTCAAATATGTCTATTGTTCCATGGCTTGTGGTTCTCAAGTCATTTAAGAACAATACTATTATCTCTAGTATATAGAGTTTTCTGGATTCTTTTTGAAATTTCTAAAAATATTTTAGTGTTTAAATTCATGTTTTTAATCCGGCTGGAATTCATTTTCATACAGTTTAAAATTCAGGTCCAATTTTAATTTTATCCTGATTGATATCTAGTTATGTCAGCACTGTTCTTTAGCTAATACAACTTGTTTTCATCAACATGAATCAATAGTTTCAAAATCTATTAAATTATTATTCCTATTAGACTATGTCTTAGGATTCTGTATCCCATCCTACTGATTATTATTCTCTTATTATACCAACTTCATATTGATTCAATTTTTTATTCACCTGTATCACCTGTCTTCCTGTTGTTCATCGATTTGCTCAAGCGGGCACCAGTAATGACTTCATTCGTTGGGAATGAGTTCCATTATTGTTACTGTTTTGGCATATCGAATATACCACAGGCAGCTTGCCAGGCTCTGCCATGTCTCTGGGTTCATCCCTGGGGGCCCAGTCTTTTTCTATGTCAGACCACCAACTATCCAGGGCCCACGGGGCAGAGCCTTGAGAGGTTGGTATTATATTATATATGGTTTTATATTATGGTAACTCATAATTCAAACTCTCTTTCACTGTCATTTTCATTCTTTCAAATGTTGATCCCAAATGTTTCTTTTCCATTCAACTCTAAAATAATTTCTCTATAGCTTACCAAAAAAAAAAAAAAAAAATAAAAAACAACACCTTTGTAAAATTCTACTTGAAACTACTTGAAAGTGCGCGACATTTACATATGTATATTACTTTTGGAGATTCAAATTTTTTCTGTTGAGATTTCAATAAAAATTTAGCATTCTTTTGTACTTTTACATATTTTACTGTATGTTCTTTAATAAGATTTTAAAGTTGTCTTCATTTTCATCACCCTTCATTATTTTGTGAATAAACTGAATCACTTCCAAATTGAGGAAACTGATATTTTTGTTAAAGTTAAATTTTGAGTATATGTAAGCAGAAACATATTTATTTGGTATGACTATTGCTGTATTCTAGAAATCCTTTAAAATCTTAGGGCTAAATTCACTGAAAAAGATTCTAATTTAAATTGGGAAAATCTTTATTTCTTTCCTTTTCTCTCTCTTTCTCTAAAAGGAAAAAAGTTTTGTGCCTAAAAATTAACTTATTATTTCCCATACTGAATTTATAATTATTACAATCCTATTTGAAATAATTTCAGAAACAATATCTTTGTATGTTTTTGCAATTAATCACCTAAAATGAAATACTTTCCTGTGCCACTAGAAACAAAATCTCTGAATAAAATCATTGTGGAATCATCACTAGGGTCTTACTTGACTAGAAAGTTTAGATGCTTCCATGGCGTGTTCAAAGTCTGGTCTTCCAATTACAGCAGGCTCTTTATTCATTATTCCCTGTCCTTTCTTGTATTCTGCCTAAAACACAAAACAAATTTTAATATGTCTACTTTGCAATGAAAATTTATACTGGCATTAACCAAAATGAAATATAATAGGTACTTGGTCTATAAAAAATATCCCTTACAATTTACCAAAAGCCATCATGCTAAAACAGGCATTGATTTTTAAATTATGGTATTAAAAGACATCTATTTTTAAGTAAAATAATTACTAATTTTTAGTCTATCTAGTCATCATTACTGTGTTTATGTTTAAACAATCTTTTAAAATGGGTGAAGTGGTCATTTCCGGTTAATGGGGAGCCTACATTCTACATACAAATAGCTTTTCTAGTCGAAATTCACCTGCCTCTTTTCCTCTTCCCCCTTATTTAAGTAAAAATGTGGTTAATTTAATACATAATTATTGGTTGTTAGAGTATATTTAGTTCAAGGTAAGGCATCATTTTCTTGCAGGGGGCACACCCGGTGATGCTCAGGAGTTACTTCTGCCTCTGTACTCTAGTATACCTGCTAGTGGTACTCGGGGAACCAAATGGGTTGCTGGGGACCAAACCTAGGTTAGCTGTGTGCAACGCAAAACACACTACCTCCTGTACAATCTCTCTGGCCCTTAGGGCAAACACACTACCTTATGTACAATCTCTCTGGCCCCTAGGGTAACATTTCTAAACAGTGTTTTAGGTATTGTCAAGTTATATAGTATTAATCATGGGGCATATACTCCAGAAGACTAGGAAACAGTCCAGGTATGTAGGAAATGTGCAAGGGTGAATTTTGGCAGAGAAAATATATATGGCCAATTCCACAAAATGGGAGCATGACTAAGGTAAGTTTTGAGGGGGACGGAGTAGGTGACCTGGGATCAGAAGACTAACAACTTTAACTGAGATGTTCAAACATAATCTTACACATGAATATTTCTAAGCATGGTGACACCAGTCACCGCTCAGTTTGAGTGGAGCTTACACATACCTGAACAATTTACACAGTCACGTGGATAACACAGACGCAAAGAATGAGACATCATTAATTCAGATTGATTAATTTCACTCATTAACTCACTCATCCAACTACCAAAGGCATGCTTTGTCTAATGCACAAGTAAGAAATCATGTCTGTGGAGAGTATCATCCTGAGTGAAATTAGTCAGAAGGAAAAGGACAGATGAAGAACGACTGCATTCATTTATTGAATATTAAAAAAAAAGTATGAGACTAAAATCCAAGGTCAGGCAAAACAGAGACCAAGAGGACTTGCCAAAGGTTAGAATCTACCACAAGCATGTGGGGGACAGAGGTTAAGTAAGATAGAAAAGGGACCAGTGTGCCAGTAGCTGTTAGAAATGGGAACTGAGCACTGAATATAAGTAACAGGATATACATGATAACCCCTCAATGTATATACTGCAAGCCACAACACACAAAAGAAGGGTGAAAAGAGAGGAGAAGAAAAGTGCCTGTCATAGAGGCAGGCTGGAGGATGGAAGGGTATGGAAACTGGGGACATTGGTGGTGGGAAATGTGCACTGGTGGAGGGATGGGTGCTGGAACACTGTATGACGCAATTCCAATCATTAACAGCTTTGCAATTGTATATTTTAGAGTGATATAATAAAATTTTAAAAACTCATGTCTACTCAGATAAGAATGAAAAGGTTACATTGCTTATGATCTTGGAGATCTGCGTTGCCATCTTGATGTCTGGTCTGTCGAGCTCTGCATTATAGGTGTGAGTATCCTGCACATCTTTTCTATAAGAAACCTGAGCAAAGAGAAATTAGAAATTTTATAGAGCTACAAGTCTTAATGTCCAGAACATTACTTATCCTTGCCATGATCAGCGTAGAGAGTAGACTAACCATAAATTGTCTTTAAAAATGTTTACATACAAAATTTATTTGGTTGGATATACCCTCTTATTACGTTACTTATGTCTTGTTGCCATGATTGCATATGAACTGTATTTATACAATCAAGAAATCTGAGCCCAAGCAATCAGCACAAAAGCACTCAGGCTTTTATTTTACAGCTACCATGATCGTAAGTGTGCCGCCAATGTATCTATGGTCTATTCATATACAAACATCCTCAGCCAGGCTTTTAACTTGCCTTTTATGTAGTCTCGATCTCGAGTAAGTGCAGGATAAGCAAAAGAGAAACTTCTTCCCTCGGATGCGAAGTTCTGTTAATACATCGTCCAACCTCCCATTCACACACTTTTCTGTTCATAGTCTCTTAAAATGTCTATATTTAAGAGACCTAGTTTGGGGTAATGGTAGCTCTATTATCTAGCGAATAACATTCCAATATTAATTCTACACAAAGGAAAGTCATGAAATTAAGACTCATGACTTAATCACACTCATACCAGAGTGATCGGACGGCGGGTAGTACATTTGACTTGCATATGGCCGACCCAGGTTCTATCCCTGGCATCTCATGCGGTCCACTGAGCCCACCTGAGTGCAGAGCCAGGAGTAAGCCCTGAAAACTATGGGTATGTCCCAGAAACAAAAACCCAAACAAAGAGATATTCATAATCTATAAAAATATGGAAAATACTCACAGGCCTAAATACAGAAAACAGAAGTTTTAAAAGAAATAGAAAGCCCAGAGAGATAGTACATCCTTGCAGACAGTTCTTCCTAATTCAGTGCCAGGGTACCATCACTTGGCACAGCCCTGGAGACCCCTAAGTACTGCAGAGCCATAATGGCCCAGATAATCCCTGCACAACAGGGTCTAAGAACACTCAAACCTCCCATTGGACATCCAGCAGACCACTGGCCAGTTGGCTGAGAACAGCTTAGTGTGCCCCAGGGCCTTAAGAGGACTGATTGGGAGACAAAAAAAATTAATTTTTAATAAACAGGGGCCTGAGTGATAGTACAGCTGATACTATTGTGCCTGCATCTGCCTTGCACACAGTTGAATCAGGTTCAATCCCCAGCATCCCATATGGTCCCACACACACGCCAGGAGTGATTGCTGAGTACAGAGCCAGGAATAACCTCTGATCATCTCTGGGTGTGACCCAAAAAAAGAAAAAAAAAAAAAAAAGGAAAAAAGTTTTTTAAATCTGTCCACTTCTCTACCTAAGACTAGTCATAAGCTGTAGGAATATTTAGCTATTTTCCAGATAATATTTCTATTTAATAGATCAATTTATCCATTACATTAGATTCTATTCAAGTTATAATGCAAAGAATATGGTGAGATTTTGAAAATCATCTTCATTTGCATAATGAATGCTAGAAATCAGAAATTTACAACTGGATACTATACATAATTACACAATTAAGTTTTATTCAAAATAACATTTTCTAATATTGCTTAAAAACTTGTTCAATGCATCTTGTGTGGTATATTAAAGATTCCTTACTGTGAATCACAATACTTCAATAAAGATTTTTTAATTTTTTTTTGTTCTGTTATTTCGGGTCAGGAGTGGCTCAGGGTTGACTCCTTGCTCTGTGCTCAGGGATCTCTCCTAGTGGGCTTGGGGGACAAAACCCTGACCAGTCACCTGCACGGCAAGTACAACAAGCACTTTATCCATACTATCTCTCTGGCCTCATTAAATTCATTCTTAACTTCTCTAACAGAATTTCAGTAAATGGGGCTCCCAAATCTGCATATTCAATAAATACTGATTATTATGGGATACTGTAGATCAGAGTTTCTCAATGGGGGCCCTATATACCTGGGCCACAGGATATTCCAAGGGACTACAGGTGTAAACTGCATAAATAGGGGAGGGGTGTCATGGCACAAAACTCGAGGGCAACCTAGTAGGACAGGCAGCCACTGGAAGAAACAAGGTTGGAGGGGCATGGTCAGAAAAAAAGGTTGAGAAACATAAATCTAGGTAATATTAAATACCTGCTCTCTTCATTTCAAAGTTTCAGAGTTACACGCACACATACACACACTTACTGTCTTACTTCTTTCAAGAAATACTAAGAAATTATAAATAAGAAGAAAGCTAAGTGTAAGAAATGATGTTGCATTAATACTTCAGCAGGCTTCCGTGTATTATATGATTTATTTCAATGAAATATGTATATACATTTCTATTTACTCTTTTTTAAGTAGTTGTGTCTGCCTTAGTGAGACCAAAAACCTGTCCAACAAGTGAACATGGCTTAAATACAATTAGCAGAATTTCAGCAAGAACATTTGTTTTATTCAGGATTTCTATTCTCACAGGAAAATTACCTTAACAAGTAATTTTGGGTAAGCTTTGTAGATTGAGGGAGCATATCTTAAGAACAAGCTGTAAAAAAAAAAACAGGAGCTCTTTGGTAGAGTGATTTTTACATGTGGGCGATTTAAAATATGTCAATTTCTTTGGTTTCCAAAAGGAGCACAATAGTGAACCAATGAAGACCAATGGACCTCTGCCTACACTGAGTTAAACACAAGCTGTGTAAACAAAACCTGAGTCTCAGGTGAAAACAAACCAAAACGATTATCCACCTACAAAAGAACAGTTTCTAAGTTACTGCATTCATATGAAAACCACAGGGGGTAAATGGGTTTTTGTTTGGAAAAGAAGGAGGGTAAAATGGAAACTGTTACTTTTTGAAAAGAGCTGCAACCTTTCAGCAATCCATGCTTTTCCCGGTTACCTAATTATAGGCTGTTCAGCCTAATGCCTGCATGAAGAGAGGTGAGCAGCACAAAAGCACAGAGCAGGACTGTGAATAGGACCCCATCATCCATGGAAATTGCAAATTAGAGGCCGGCATATGCGGCTCAAAAACACATATTAAGATTGACATGAGCTTCAGATTCAAACAAGCAGACCTCACAATCATACAGGAGAAAAACATCAGGAGAAGGTCTGTCTCTGGCTGGATTGTCTAGAATATCACAGATCACTGCTGAGGGATGGTCCACAGGGATGGTCCATCTGAGAGCAAGTCCCCGAGTTCAGGAGGCCCAAGGTTCTTTGGACAGAGTCATGTAGTTCCCTGAGTAGATGATCCATCCTCTGACACCTAAACTGCCCCTTGGGTTTGAGAGATATCCATATGACATTATCACAGATGTTTACAACATGTATTTGCTCTACACAGAGATCAGGAAGATATACTGCAGAAAAATAATACACTGCAGAAGAGATGGTGGTCAGTAGATCAATGTGTGTGTGTATACATTTCATGAATAAATGTGCACTAAAAAGGGTTTGACCATCTATCTCACAGTGATTCAATAATTATTTAAGTGATAAACTAGATTGCAACATTGAAGTGATTGCTATCCGATTTCTCACAGAATGGTGTTCTATGTGATGTTTTAAATAAGAAGAAAGAAGAGGGAATTCAACTCTTCGATCCAGAATAGACTGGTAAAAGTTTGAGGATCATTAATTTTACTTCATATTCCAGGTATTGTTTCCTACTGTGTCTTCAGAGGGAAGAGGGGTAAAGGATGGAAGAGAAGGAAGAGATGCTAATATTGATGATGATGATGGCAATGATTTAACTACATAAAATCTAGCACCATGTATAAAGCACCAGGTAGCACCATGTATAAAGCACCAGGTAATTCACATTCATTGCCTCATCTGCACATTTCTTAAATATATGACTCCAAAGATTTATAGCCATTAAACCAAGTTCCCGTTACTACTCTTCTATTTCAATTTTTTCTTTTAATTATTTATTTTCACTAATGAATTTCAAAATTATTCTACTAAAATCCACAAAGGAAACAAATGGAATTTTAATGAACACTGTACTAAACCTACAAAATGACTTAGGGATAAATGGCATCTCAACAATATTTCCGATTTTTCCCAGGAGAAGAATTTATATTTTTGTCATTCCTTTAAGTATATTGTTTCTTGTACCTTTAATGAAGTTTATTCATTTTTCTATAAGTCTTATAAAAGGTAATATGATAATTATCATATCATTATTATTTTCACACAGTTAACTTGGACCCAGGTTATATTCTACTAGAAAGATAGTATTATCTGGGGGCCGGAGCGATAGCCCAGCGGGTAGGGCATTTGCCTTGCACACGGCCAGCCCGTACCGACCTGGGTTCGATCCCCAGCATCCCATATGGTCCCCCCGAGCTTCGCCAGGAGTAATTCCTGAGTGCAGAGCCAGGAGAAACCCCTGAGCATCGCCGGGTGTGACCCAAAAAGCAAAAAAAAAAAAAAAAAATAGATAGTATTAGCTTTCCACAAAGAATAATTCTGGATTTTCCTGCAAATTCCTGGGCTTTTCTGATAAGCAGGGAGTTAACAATTATCCATCAGAAAATTCTCCCCCAAGAGCTCAGGTTCACGGAGAGACTAAGATAACGGACAATACCTAAGACAGATATTGTCTCACACCAGAAAGACTCACACCAGCCAGATCACCCTATAGATTCCCTGTATTCTCTGTAACACAGAGACTCAGTTACCCTATAGTAACCCCACAAAAAGAGCCATAGTTAACTTAGTCCTATACCAAGTTTGCCCCTGCTTCCTTTCCCTAAGATCAGGGACAAGACAAGGTTGCCCCATCTCACGTCTTTTATTCAATATAGTACTGGAAGTACTTGCCACAGCAATCAGAGAAGAAAAGGACATTAAGGGCATCCAGATAGGCAAGGAAGAAGTCAAGCTATCACTATTCGCAGAGTACATGATATTATACCTAGAGAACCCTAAACTCTCTACCAAAAAACTTCTAGAAACAATAGACACGTATAGTAGAGTGGCAGGGTAACAAAATCAATACCCAAAAGTCGATGGCTGTCCTATATACAAATAACAAAAGAGAGTAAAGACATATTAAGAAAAACGATCCCATTCAAAATTGTGCCACAGAAAATTAAATATCTAGGAATCAGTTTGACGAAGAATGTAAAGGACCTCTACAAAGAGAACTACAAAACATTACTTCAAGAAAGAAAGAGGACACAAGGAAATGGAAACACTTTCCCTGCTCATGGATTGGGAGAATCAACGTGGTCAAAATGGTAATACTCCCTAGAGCTTTATACAGATTCAATGCCATCCCTATAAGGATACCGATGACATTCTTCAAAGAAACTGACCAAACACTTCTGAAATTTGTATGGAATAATAAACCCCCACAGATAGCTAAAGTAATCCTTGGGAAAAAGAGGCATAACCTTTCCCAACTTCAAACTCTATTACAAAGCAGTGGTAATTAAATCAGCATGGTATTGGAATAAAAACAGACCTGTGGACCTATGGAATAGAGTTGAATATCCTGACAACCAGACTCAAATACATGAACAATTAATCTTTGATAAAGGAGCAAAAAGTATGAAATGGAGCAAGGAAAGTCTCTTCAACAAGTGGTGTTGAGAAAACTGGGCAGCTACATGTAAAAAAAAATGAATTAGGACCTCTGTCTAACACCATGCACAAAAATCAGATAAAAATGGATTAAAGATCTCATTATCAGACCTGAAACCATAAAGTACATCGAAGAAAATACAGGAAAAACCCTCCACGACATTTAAGCTAAGGACATCTTAAAAGAAGAAACACCACTAATAAAACAACTAGAAGAAAAGATAAACATTTGGGACTACATGAAGCTCAAAAGCTTCTGCACCTCAAAAGAAACAATGACCAAGATACAAAGACAGTCCACAGAATGGGAAAGAATATTCACCCAATACCCATCTGATAAGCGGTTAATATCCAGGATATATCAGGCACTGGTAGAACTTCACAAGAAGAAAACAGTTAACCCCATCAAAAAATGGGGAGAAGAAATGAACAGAAACTTTGACAAGCAAGAAGTTCGAATGGCTAAAAAACATATGAAAAAATGCTCATCATCACTAATCATCAGAGAGATGCAAATCAAAACAACAATGAGATATCACCTCACACCACAGAGACTGGCACATATCCAAAAGAGCAAGAAGAAGTGCTGGCGTGGATACGGGGAAAAGGGGATTCTCATCCATGTTGGGAATGTCGACTAATACAGCCTTTTTGGAAAACAATATGGACATTCCTCCAAAGACTAGAAACTGAGCTCCCATTTGACCCAGCCATACCACTCCTGGGAATATACCCTGGGAGGCCAAAAACACGCAGCGGAAACACCATCCCTACTTTTATGTTCATAACAGCATTATTCACAATAGCCAGAATCTGGAAACAACCAGAGTACCCGAAAACTGATGACTGGATAAAAAAACTGTGAATATCTACACAATGGAATACTATGCAGCTGTTAGGAAAAATGAAGTTATGAAATTTGCTTATAAATAAATGGACATGGAGAGGATCATGTTGAGTGAAATTAACCAGAAGGAGAGAGACAGATATAGAATGACTGCATTTATATGCGTGACATAAATACACACACACATACACACACATATATATGTATATATATATATATATATATATATATATATATATATACACATATACATATTATGATACCAACATCCAAGGTCAGGCAAAACGTGGATCAGGAGGTCTTGTCAAAGGTGGAAATTACCACAAACGTGTGGGAGCAGAGATTAGGTAAGACAGATAAGGGAACAATGTGTCAATAATTGTCAAAGTGCTATTACCACATAGAACTTAGCATTAAATACAGGCAAAAAGATATACATGATAACCTCTATATATGTTACAATCAACAATATGCAAGAGAAGGAAAAGAGAAAAAGGGAGAGAGAAAAAGAAAGAGAGAAAAGAGATAAAGAATCTGCCATAGAGGCAGGCTAGGGGAGGGGAGAGGGAATTGGGGGGCATTGGTGGTGGGAAATGGGCACTGGTGGAGGGATGGGTGCTGGAGCACTGTATGGCCAAAACCCAAACATGAACATTTTATTTTTGTAACTGTTTATCTTATGGTGGTATAATATATATTTATATATATATGTATATATATGTGTGTGTATATAAAATATGTATATTTTATATATATTTTTATATATAAATATATATATATAGTTTTTATATATATATAAAAACTCCCCAAAAAATAGTTCACCCCTACTTGGGGAGCTTCTTTTCCCATCCACTTCCCAATAATTATTTCTACTTTCCAACTCTGAGTCTGAGCATCTTTTTTACTCAATATTTTCATTTTTGAAATTACTGAAGAACCTGGGACCTGCGAATGAACAAGAGACTGCGGCCACCACTTCTGCCTCACCTGCAGCGACCCAGCTTTTACTCCTAAATGTCTTTCACTTTTTCCCAAACAGTGGAGTCGTTTTTCTGAAGTATTACTTCTTGTGGGGCATGTGTCTACTTTTTGATATCTTTCTAGCATTTTATACTTAGAAATCGATTCCCTCTCTCTCTGTAGGGTTTTTTGGACCCACAAAAGCAACTTTCCAGTAAAAGGAGAGGCTGACATTCAGACTTCCTTTTCAGAACTGGGAAGACACATAACCAGGTACTGGGCCACATAACCTGAGGCAAGGTCAAACTGGTTTGAAGCTTCTGAGATAGAAAGAACTACTGTCTTTTTTCTTTGGGAGCTGCCTTAGTAACTTTGGGAACACCAGCTTTCTTCCTGCTACCACAGAGAGAAACTGTCCACCACGGGACCACGAAAACAGCCACACAGCAGGGAGAGACAAGGATCCATGACTCTGGAAATCTGAATTCAGGTATGCCTGAAAGCAGCTTGAATCTTCCAATTATGTTGACCAATAAACTCTCCTGATTTACTGGGGATGCCTTCAAATGGTTTCCTGCCACTTCACCAACAAACTCCTAACCACTGTAGCCTCCACTTCCTCTTTATTGACAGTGCCACATTTGCTCTTTATTACTTCCAATTAAATATTTTAATTCAATTGAAAATGACTTTATATTTCTACCTTATCTTTCCAGGCTCACTTTAGTCTCAGCTTGAATTTTATCATCTCATTTTATGGTCTTTCAATCTCTACTTGTTCTCTCCTCATGATCTTGCTACTTCTGTTTTAGGAACATGTTTCCTCTGGTCAAGAGGTGGTCAGAGTACCAGATCATGTTCTAAATCTTGCACACTGATCCAGTAATCTCTACACCTTTCCTATTGGGCTAGACACTGCATCCAACTTAGTTGCACCCAAATGCATCCATATTCCCTACCAAACAATGCCAGAGAAAGTTATCCAGAACCATCTTCTGTGCGGCCCCGGGGCTAGAAGTAAGTCAGTAAGAGGAACCCATATTTTGGAAATGGAAGAGAACTAGGGTCTTTGTTTTTCATGTTCATGTGAGCAAAGGATTCCCACTGCTTTTTTGTAGCAAGATTTGCATATTTCGATAGTGTTTTACAACTCAGTAGGCACGTTAATGAAAAGAGCCAAGCCAAACTTTCAAAAGGATTTAGAGGTGAAATGCAAACTCTTGAAGATGCTGAGATTGGGGGCTGAGAGAAGGCAGTCAGCAGGATGCCACCGTGGTTATGCTGGTGAAGGTTAAAATGATTCTCCTCTACAATTGAGGAATAGATTTGAATAGTGTAATCTGTTCGAGTCTGTAATCTTGATACACCCATTCAGTTCTTCTCAAGAAATCCTTTTGTTTTCCTCATAAAATTTTACAACAGAAAGGCTCTCCAGCTATTTACTATCCAACAAACATATAAACTGGAAATTGTATTTTGTTTTGTTTTGGTGGTCACACCCAGCCATGTTCTGGGTTCACTCCTGGATGTATGCTCAGGGGGCTATGCCTGATGGGCTCAGAGAACCACAAGCAGTGCTAGGGATCAAACGGTGGTCAACCGCATACAAAGCCTTACCCCTGTACAATCCTGCACATGTTTTAAAGAAAATGACAACTGAATTATTAAATTGGAAGCATTGTTAAAAAGAATATCAAGGCTTTCAAATATAAATAGCTGCCGAATCTGATTCTTAATACCAAACAAAAAGTTTCCAAAGATGCAAATGAGTTCTAAATGATTGAGTAAAATAACGAGCTGTGTGTTGTACAGTAGGTCATTATTATTGCTATTGTCACTATGCATACAACATTTTATTGTTAATTTTCTTATTTTTCATTTAATTCTATTGCCATTGCAATCATGAAAAGAAGACATGACAGGCATTCCTAACTATACTGTTTCAGAGACAAATGAAATACTCTGAAACACCTCTTCATATGAAATCCTGAAACAGTGTTATTGTAAGTCACATTTAGGAACCATGCAATCACCAATGTTTTCCCAGTATCATTTTACTGGTTACTCTTATAGTTTCTAATGGGACAGCACTTTTTCCTACTTATAAGTCTTTATGAATATTAAGCAAGGACTTAACATCATTCTTGAAAAGAACATTAGGTCTCTTGTTTCCCTTGCCAAATACACCATTCTTAATACACATTGAATTGATTACCAATACAGTGTTTTGGGAAAGTTCACCACTCCAGTTTCATCACGAATCTACCAGACTACATTACTATCAAACTTGAACTGGCAGCTTAAAATGTGTTTGTTTTATTTTGAACTATTGGACTTCATGGATCTCATAAGATTGATGAGAACAATTAATGTGACTGGGATTTTTATTGCAAGTCCATCTTTAGGGAAAAGTAACAAAAGAAGGATATCTCCAGTTTCTCTAATTACATTAGAAAAAGTTGGCAAGGATATATCCCTTAAGATGCAAAAGGATTTCTATTGACTACTTTTAATCATTTTTTGATTATAGTATCAACAAGAAGATAGGTAGTTAATAGAAAGCTTTGAATACACCCTTTAAACCAAAATACTTCTTTTTTTTTTCTTTTTTGGGCCACACCCGGCAATGCTCAGGCATTACTCCTGGCTCTGCACTCAGGAATCACTCCTGGTGGTGCTCGGGGACCATATGGGATGCCGGGGATGGAACCCAGGCCGGCACAGGCCGGCCGTGCAAGGCAAGCGGCGCTGGGCTATCGCTCCGGCCCCCAAAATACTTCTTAATAGGCTTCTATAATAATGTGGTCTTTTTATAAATATAACCTCTTTTAATTCTTTCAGATTAACTGGAAATACTGATATACCCATTAAACCTAGAAGAGGACCAAATAAGATGAGTATTTTATGGAAAAGAGCTTCTGGGGAATCATATATATATATATAATCTCATTTACAAGAGTCCTATGAAGTAAGTGTCATTGTCCTGATTTTACGAAAAGAAAAATGAGACATGGAGATCTTAAGTAATGAGCCCAAGCCATTCAATTTTCTTTTCTATTCTATAGTACCACATAAGATAGTCTAAGAAATGAATTTTCCATTTTGTGATCATTGAATTGGGATAATATAAGTCTTCTGTCACCAGAATATGCTCCCTTTGAAACTCAGAGGTCACAATTCAACTGCTCTGAAGGAAACCCCCCTTCCTCCCTCCTTATTCTGCATTGTCATATCTCTAAAGGGATAAAGAAAAGGAATAATTCTGAATGAAAAAATCACTTGCACTAGCCCACTGATCAATGGCCTAAGAATAAAATGCTTAGCCACAAAAGGGACAGAAATTAAAAGCTGTGAACTGTGATCATTTCAGTGTCACGGTGCTCTGGCAGAGATTAGAAAGATGAACTTGATTTGAAGGGAAATAAAGAAGTCAACTTTCACTGTATAAGAAGATCAGATTCACATGAGACAGTATACATTCTTTTAAATGAAGGCATTTATAGACAAAGTGCAAAGTAATGGTGTTCCATGAAGGAAAGGGTCATCCTACTAGTAAGAGTATCACAGTTTCACTGCCCTGAAGTTGGACAGAAGACAGTTTTGTGTTTAAGGGAGAGGTCGCAGCCCCGTCTATTTAACCAAGAGATATATTTTCTTGCCTCGTGACTTTCCAGACCTACTTTTAAATTTCATATTGTAGCGACAACAAATGTATTATTCTAAGTGCATGGACTCTAGGGGAATACCAATTACTTCACAGGTAGAATACAAATATCTTTCTCTCTTTAAATCTGGGTAAACAGTCTTAAACACTTTCTAAATCCTATTATATGGACAAACTTTGCATGTAAAGGTTGAGCTGAGCAGACAGAGGAGTGTAAGTAAATACAGCCTTCTCCCTTAAGTACACAGTATTGAAGAGCGGAGAAAAGGGCTTTATACTCTTAGTCCCTCAGTCCCTCAATCAAAGACCTTTTAAAAGAAAAGGCAGTGTGTTAAAATAGTAATTCTGGTTCTATGATAAGGAACTTCTGTATTTGAATGTCACTGATTCACAGAGTTAGAAAGAGTCTCCAGGGGTCTGTCCAACGATGCCAGACCAACACCACCCCACCAGGTTCGTGGCAATGCAAAGTTTCTCAGCAACAAAACCAGGGGAGCGCCTGGTGCTTCTTGCAAGCCTCTGAATTCATTGCTCTGCCATCCTGATGATGATCTATTTTGAACCTATTTTTAAGGAATATATTTAAAAATATCTGCCCAGAATCAGCATGACCTTGAGGAGGAAGGCTGCAGAGTACAACAAAAGATGGCTTGAGAGTTGGATTCTTTCTGATTATCATTTTCTTCATCTACAAAGTGGGAATCAGAATGAAGATTTTGTGGGAATTGGAAGTGATCAAAGTCTTGGCATAGTACTTGGTGTGCTCACTAAATGGTAGTTATTATGATTATTACAGTCATTCTGTAGGCAAACAGTTCTTCCCAGCATCCCCTTTAAATGACCTTGATGGTAATTACAGACAGGCAGACTCTTCATATCTTATCAATCTTACACCATTTCAGAAAAGTGCCTTGGTATTGGCATCTGTTTATAGATTTGGATTAAAATGTAAAACCTCACTGCATTTTTACATAAGCATCGATCTAGTGTAATTTAATAACCACTCGCCTTTGCTATTCCACAGAGACTTGTAGCTGGGCCACTGAGGTGCAGAGAGAGAGCAAATCCCTTTCTCAACAGAACTAAGTGACAAGCAAACTGTGTGAAAAGACCAAGTTGCTTCTGCTGCTTTTTTTTTGGGGGGAGTGGGAGTGGGTGGGGAGGAGGTATAGGGTTTGGGGGGAGAAGGGGAGTGAGGAGACATAGGGTTTGGGCCATACGTGGCAGCAACCAGGGCTTATTCCTGGCTCTGCACTCATGGCTCGCACCTGTCAAGCAGGGTGACCATATGGGGTCCCAGGGATAAACCTGGAGTGACATTGTGCAAGGCAAGCATTTTACCCATTGCCCTCTCTCTCTCTGGCTCTGCTTTGGGATCTAGGACAGAAGCATCATTATAACTAATTCCTTCCCAGAAGGTAGCACAGGTCCTCCATTCCATCTAAAGGGCAGAAACCCAAGCTGGGGAGACAAGTACTCTATCCCTGAGAGTTTAGGACGAAATTGTTATAAGCCACCAGGATGGGCTGAGTGAAAACACACACACACACACACACACACACACACACACACACACACACACACACACACACCGCACCTTGGATGTGCATGAACTCTTTACCTCTGGGCTTCTGCTTTTAGGCCAACTGTGAGGCCTGTTTTGCTTCCAGAATCCCAATGTGGCTTCAGTTCGACTGTTCCCACAAGCACCCACAAAGCAACAATAACCGGGGATATGCTCACCCATGCCTGCGAATAGAGCCTCCCTAGGCCATGCATTCCAGAAGCCCTTTTTCCCATTTCTTCTACAGTTCTAGACTGAAAAGAATGTAGTCAAGGAAACTCTGGAAATGTTTGCTGTATCCAACAAGTCTAAGGGGGCCACGTGTCTCTTGTTCAACGTAGAATTAACAAAGCCTGCAAAACCTTGCTGACGCTACAAGGTTTGAACAACTGTGAACAGAATAATTTGGACGTACTTCTGCCTTAATGCAGAGAGGAAAATGAAGTGTGAGATTCCTTATGAACAGGCAAATCATGAGAATCACATTTCAAGGATCTCTCCATCTGCCCTGAGGAGTGTTAACCCCAATTTTCCAGAAACTTCCTTACGTTACTCTGGTGTCTCATGACCTCCATGGCATGTCTGAGCTCAGGCGGCTCCTTCATGTGAGCATAATCAGAAAATCCTTTGGCGGCATCATGCTTCTGCTTGTAGGCAACCTTCAAAAACACAGGTAGCTGTTAGTTTCATTGAATGGCACATTATATTCTTATCTGTTAATTTTCAGGGTTTTGCTGAGATTTTATATCCTTGTGTATCACTACTGAGGGTTACGTTTTCTTAAGCCTCTAAGACAAGATAATGTAATGTTAGTGCTTCCTTTCAGACTCCTAATTCTAACTCTGAATTCATCCAAAAAAGAGTCCTTGATAAGACAACAAAATCCCCATTCATGTTCCTTGAGCTAAAACCTTAGCCATAGTCTAGGGAAATTATCCACATCTTACAAGTTTTTATGGCCATAAGTGCTCAAGGTTTAAGTTTGAAGCAAATAACTGAGAAAGTGGGGACATGATATTTTTAAATGAACTGTCCTTGGGGATAGGGAGATACCATGCTGAGGGAAGTCAGTCGAGAGGAGAGGGACAGATACAGAATGATCTCTCATATGTGGAATGTAAAGGCACAGCAAGGTAGCAACAGCAAGATGATAACAAAGGTCCATAGAACTGGTCCATGTAATTTGGTTGAGGGAGAGGAGAGAGGGCTGAGAGGGAGGGATATTGAGCTCCTTGGAAGAGGGAGTGAGTATACTGGTTATGGGTATGTTGTTGGAATTATGCGCATGAGGAACCGCATAGTAACACTGTAAACCACAGAATCTCAGTCAATAAAAATTTTCTTTAATAAAATAGAGGAAAAAATTATAAAAATGAATTATTCATTTAAAAATTATTGTGACTTTGCGTAGGTACAACTTTAATAACATTATATAATAAAAGCGTCATCGAATTCTCAAAGATTTGGGATAAATGCAGGCAAAAATTCAGATGTGTTAAACCCTATTAAGTTGAACTCCATTAAGAAATGAGCATCACGACAATAGAATTTATTAACAGTGGATACAGTTCAGTCCCTACTGGGCCAGAGAGGTATGAAAAAGTAAAAGTGGTCAAACTCAGCAACATTTGAAAATTAAAGATACCCATTATTATCCCCTGGCTCTCTCTTTTAATTATTCTATTCATTTCCTTCTGTTTTTAATTATGCTATTTCAATTTCATAGAATTAATTATTTTCTGTCTTCCTTTCCTGGAACATGTACTGTCTAGCTCACCGAATGCTTAGAACTCAGAATAGCACTTGTCTCTGGCATAGTCACTACGTATATTCTCAATGAGTGAACTAATGAATAACTGAATGAATGAGAATTAAAAGTAATGGAGATAGAACAGCTTGGCACAAGAGAATAAAGACAATGGAGTGATAATGCAGTGGGCAGAGTGCTTGCCTTGCATGTAGCTGAGAATGTAGCTTGAGTTTGACCCCGGGCTCCCTAAACACCACAAGGAGTGATCTCTGAGCAAAGAGCCAGGAGTAAGATGTGAGCACTGCCAGGAAGGCACAAGAAAAGGGAGGGGGGGAAGTGACACAGAGAAAGACAGAAAGAAAATTAGGGGCTAGAGTGATAGTACAGTGGGTGGGGCATTTGCCTTGCACATGGCTAACCCAGGTTCAATCCATAGCATCCCATATGGTGCCCCCGAGCACTGTCAGAAGTAATTCCTGAGTGCAGGGCCAGGAGTAACCCCTGAGCACTGCCGAGGTGTGACCGTTTTTTAAAAAAAAAAATATATATATATACATATATATTAAAACCAACTTAAAAAAGAAACAACTGGAATAATATTATTCATCCCCAAAAATCTAATTTTTAATGAGAAGATAGTTAAATTTAAGGAAAAACTCTTTACTCTAGTAAGAGTTCCTTGGGAAGTAAACACTGTTATCTCACACATCCAAAAATATTCTATGACTACAGTGAATGACACAAAGTAGAATTATGATAAATGTTAATGAATGAATGAATGTATTTATTAAATATTTTTGTGAATTTTATCTCCTTGCAGGCATTCCTCATTAAAAACAGGCAACCTTTAGTCTAATATATCTGATCAAAATAATACTTACAAGAGCAAATAATCAAAATAATACTTACAAAACTAATTTTTAATAACCAAAACATGAAGTCTTACTATAGAAATAGAAAGCGATCACTTAGGACTATCAATATTTAAATTCCTTTTCTGGATCCCCTGCTGAGTGTTTCTTGAGAACTACTCCAGACTCACTTGAGTCTCTAAAATGTTCAAGTTCAGGAGCAGTTTGTCCTCTGACAAGACCCAAATTCCTCAATCCAGAGTTCAATCTATTTGGCTACTTAGAAGGACCCAGTCCATGGAATAGAACTTCAGATGTGGGAAGACGGCTGTCAAACACTTTTGTTCCCCAGACTCCAAGTGAATTAGAGCACTGTATCTCTCTCTCCACAACCACTGCAATGCTCTCTTCTCTCTCATCACCAATTCTGATTAACCATCCTGTTAAGCTCCAGATAATGGTCTGAGCCTTCCTAATTAGAACTCTTCTAGTTAATCCAGGTTATCATTTTTCGTGTGCCATGTGCTATTAATGCATAGGTCACATTTTCATTGGATGGCTGTGGGGGCTTCTAGTCAGTTGACTCCCTAATTCCTCTGAAGTCCTGCCATCCCTGCTTCCATATTTAATCCTGCATATCTAGCTGGATTATGAAGACTCACAGACAGCACCGAAAGTTATTCCAAGGATAATTCTCCTTGTTAGAGTCTGTCCATCAATTTAATCCAGGGTATTTCGTTCTGAGGAACACACCTTTAAATTTTCACTAATTAATTATGTTAAGCAGGAAACCCATCAAGAACCTCCATTTGGGTTGAGAAAGTCCATTATCTCAGCTCCATTATACTTCATCTTTGGGGAAATCAAAGAGTTTAATTTGTGGCCAAGTTATTTGGACCAGAAAAAACTTCATCATGTGAGCTTTATTCCTTCTTCTCAAATAAAAAAACAACTGGCTTACACCTAACTCCTTTGGCCTGCCCCCTGGTTTGTTGTATATTTTGAACTATACTACTTGTAACTTTATAAACTCAATCCAGCTGATCATTTGTGAGAGTGACAGAAATGGTGAATCATCAAGCACAATTTTAAAAAGCACTCTTTCTTTAAAAGGCTATGTAATTTTCTACTTGCTGCATTAAAATAGTCATTTCATTTATAGCTGCGACTAAGTACCACTTTAGAATTAAGATTATATCAAATTGGAGGCAGCTGAACTTCAATTTATCATATTAATTTCCATCCTTAAAATAACTAATGGAAAATTATGTCAAGCCAATAAATTTTCTGATTTCTGGGGGTTTATGGTTTTCTGATTATTGTGTGAAATTTGCCTGCTTTATTATTTATTTTGGTTTTGGGGCCACCACATGGTGGTGCTCAGGGCTTACTCCTGGCTCTATGCTCACGGATCACTTGTGGCAGGCTCAGGATTCTGAGGATCAAAACCAGGTCAGCCACATGCAAGGCAAATGTCCTAACCACTATACTATCATTCTGCCCCTCCCCCCACACACACACACTGTAGTCTTTCTACAGGGAAACAAGGTGGTTATGATCCTGTGCCTAACTAATAGGAAGATGTGCAATAGTTTTAGATCCTTTATAGACATGGGGCAGAGCCGCTACTGGCTCTCCCCATACCCAGCTGCTCACGAGGCGCCTGGGAGGGATGGCGGGTTCTAGCCCTGGCCCGCCACCTCAGCAGAGCCTCCATGAGGGCCTCCATTTTCCACATCCGGACTTCCCCTCATCAGAACTCCACCCAGCAGACCAGCGTATCACAGCCTGGCTCATCGAGATCCACCCTGCAGCAGTCTTTTTTTTAAATCCGGCCCAGGTGCTGGTCCAGAGACTCACAGACACGGGGCAGAGCTGCTACTGGCTCTCCCCCGTGCCCAGCTGTTCACGAGGTGCCCGGGAGGGATGGCAGGTTCTAGCCCTGGCCCGCCACTCCAGCAGAGCCTCCATGAGGGCCTCCATTTTCCACATCCGGACTTCCCCCTCATCAGAACTCCACCCAGCAGACCAGCCTATCACAGCCCGGCTTGAGCGGCCACTTGGGGCTGCATGATTCATCAATAAATGCTGGACTTAGAGATGACTACAAGAGTATGCTACCCGCACTACAGAGCCTGGCAAGCTACCCGTGTCGTATTTGACATGCCAAATACCAGTAACAATTATAGACCTCATTCCCATGACCTGATGGAAGGGTTTGAGGCTCTTTATGTTCCTGGAGCAAACAGGTGCCCTTGGGCTCTACTTGCATGATACAGGACATATGGAGATATTACTGGTGCCCACTCGAGCAAATCAATGATTAACGAGAAGACAGTGATACAGTGATAAATAAAACTATGCATTTTTAAAAATATACAATATACCATTATAAATATATATTATATACCTGATTTCATAGTATATTTTCACATTGCATATATACATATGAGATCTAGTGCATTGGAGAAATAGTACAGCAGGTAAGATATAACTTGTCTTACATCCAGCCAACCCTAATTGGATCCCTGGCACCCAAAATGGTCTCAGAGCCAGAAGTAACCTCTGAGCACAGAGCCAGGAGAAGCACTGCTGGGTGTGACCAAAATAAAATAGTAACATGACAATACTAATTAATTTTACAATTAAACATCATATGAGGCCTGCACGTTTCTAATTGACAGTGTTATATTATAACTACTCTGTAGGCAAATGTACTTGCATTTTTTTCTTTTCTTTCTTTTTTTTTTTTTTTTTTTGCTTTTTGGGTCACACCCGGCAATGCTCAGGGGTTTCTCCTGGCTCTGCACTCAGGAATTACTCCTGGCGGTGCTCAGGGGACCATACGGGATGCCGAGGATCGAACCTGGGCAGGCATGGGCCGCG
Source organism: Cryptotis parvus (assembly GCA_021461705.1). Lineage (NCBI taxonomy): Eukaryota > Metazoa > Chordata > Mammalia > Eulipotyphla > Soricidae > Cryptotis > Cryptotis parvus. Next base: position 20,398 of record JAJIBD010026038.1, on the reverse strand, counting down.
CGTGCAAGGCAAATGCCCTACCCGCTGGGCTATCGCTCCAGCCCCAGTACTTGCAATTCTTTCACATAAACACAGGAACCTGTGAGTCCTATAGAAAGAACCAGCTTTCATCTGTCTTCTGGGGTCCAAATAGCCTTAATTATTTCTGAATGAGATGACTTTGCCTTTGCCTGAGCCAGTCCTGGCATGAAAATTTCACCTCTTCACAGTCCATCATGCTGTGTAATTTCATGTCAATCTATCTCCAGAAAATTTCTTTGCAATCTTTGCTAAAGAAGATTATTTGGGGCAATAACAAACAACCGCCCAAATAAACTAACCCCCCCAAAGTCTCTACACATCTCTTTGATAAGTCATTTTCCCCCATCAGCTATTTTCCATAAAGGTTACTTGTCTAGCTCATTTTCATCTCACAGCAGTCTGAATGTTTGCAGCTCAGAATGTTTGCAAACTGACTTTAAGACAATCTTTCCCTCCAAAATCAAAAGATTCGAAGGGGGCCGGAGTAATAGCCCAGTGGAAGGGCGTTTGCCTTGCAAGCAGCCGGCCCATGCCAGCCCGATTCGATCCTCAACATCCCATATGGTCCCCGAGCACTGCCATTGGGCTACATTGGCACGTGATAGGGTCCAATGGAAATGTTACTGGCGTCCGTGTGAGCAAATCGATGAATAACGGGATTTAAGTGATCAAGTGATTGGCACAAGGGTTAGTTGTTTACTTATCACAGCTATTGTCAAATGTTTCTTTTCTGCTTTTCTTCGGACAATATAAGCTCTGAGAATTATAATCTTAAAAATAATAAAACTGATACATATAGACCTAAAGAAATATCATTATGGTTAAAGAAATCTTTATGTACACAATAAAAATGTGTATACATTTTTATTGTGTACTTAAGTACACAGTAAAAATGACCACAATTTTTCTTTCCTTGAAAAAAAAGTAAGATTTAAAAATACATACTATGAATTCTTTCCCGTGCTGAGCTGTATGCCACATATATTCATCGACAGATCAATGCTATAGAAAGAGTGTTGAAAGCTGTGGCCTTCCAATGCAATGAGGATATGATCCTCTGAAAATGCCACCTTCCTAACTATTAAAATAAGAATAGATTTTTTTCCCTTTTCTTTATTGTATAATTGCTGCCTGTCACATGTGGGCTGCTGGGTTGTGATTTTTTGCTTTATAAAGTAGTGAAGTTTTTGTGAGCAACTGTAAATCATGATGTTTAAATAAAATTTTTAATTAAAATATAAATAAATAAAGTGGTACAGTTTATTAGCCAATGGCTAGGTGACCAGCTGTTAGTAAGAAATTCATCACAGTCAACCCCCGAACTTGAATATTTTTAGTCATATGTTACATAGCTGAGATTACTGTACTGCCAAGTTGGTTACACAGTGACAATTTAAACATCTGTAATGACAGAGTACTTAAAGATGTTGGACACAGGATAACCATGCATTATGCAGTCCTCATATGTTGATAAATGCAACATCAAAAATGACTTCTAAACTCTTCTGAATTCAAAATGAGTTTCCATGATGACAGCTCAAAATTCATTTGCAACTTGCAGCAACTGAATTATGACTTACAGAGCGTCTTTTTGATCGCCTGAGATATTCGAATTAAAAACTCAATCCCCCCAAAAATGGGCACTCAGGAGTCACTTGTCTTTATTGCTATATCACAAACCTGTGTGTCTCCAATTTAACAATGAACTCTTTATGTGACTCTTAATAAGATACCAGACCATCCTCCACTTAGAGACCACATGTTCAATCCCAGACAGATTTGTATTTGATAGGAGATTTTCCACCTAAGTAAACTGTTCTAACTATGATTAAAATTCGTTGCATTCATAACTGTAAATCACACTATGGGAAATAGCAACAGGACTATTTAAATTCAAAATTGCATCTCCTTTTCCTTCTCTGTGATTCCATTGGTAAATTTGCTGCTGACTCCATGGGAATCCATTCCTTCCAACTTTCATTCAGTACTTAATACCCAACATAACTAATTCTTTTTTTTTAACATTTTATTATACCACCGTGAGATATACAATTACAACGTTGTTCACGTTTATCTCCTCTCTCTCTCTCCCCTCTCTCTTCCTTCTCCTACACATTGTGGGTTGCACTACGCACACTTAGAAGCCATCATTTGCATTCTTTGTCTGTATTTAATGCTCAGTTCTACCAACATAACTAGGTTCAGTATCACATCTGCGTTTTATAATGATGCTGGAGGTCCTCACCTCACTTTGAAGCTGAGTAACTTCTTTTGCAAAGACACTGTCGATTGTGGCTGGCATCTTCTTATACAGAGAATTTGAGAGGTCGGCCTTAGAAGCACCTTTGTACTTTGTCTGGAGGAGAAAAGGAAACAGAAACACCTTCTTACTGTGAATCAAGAATTAAAATAAAATAGAAAGAAAATAAAAAGATGCTCTTTCAGAAGTAGAAAGAACTAAAACATATGAAGACTATATATAAATCTTAGATATTAAATATAATGAACATATTTTGAGGAAAGAAAAGGAATCCAAATCTTATTAGGAAAGTTCCCAGTTGGACGGGCATCAAAAAGCAGTGCCTTTTCCTATTTAAACACATGCACATTTATAAAAGCAATCATACTTGTGTGTGGACAGTTTCATTTGGTTAGCAAAGACAGTTCTAAGAACGAGATATCTGAATTATTCTCAAAATGTAAGTCTATGGAATCTACAAATTAGAAACTGAATGCAAAGAAGTGTGTTCCTTTTCATCCAAGGTTCTGGACTACCTTCTCCCATCTTCTGTTTCCTCCTCCAATCTACTGTCTCTGAGCCAGCACTGTTCTTAAAGAGAAATACTCCTTTACTATCTCCTCTTGAGAACATTAGGTTCAAAGTAACACACCAGACTACCTCTTTCCTTTCATTTCTTTGCTCTGCAGCTAGCATCTTCAGGAAAAAGAACCCATTCAATAAGTTACTATAATTAGCAAAGTCGTGCTTTTCCACCCTATTGCCAAGTTTCCTGTCAAAGCTACATCTGAGTGCCACCATGTCCATTGTGAGGCCTATGCTCCCACAACCCTTGGGACTTGGAGGCTTAGGAAGGAAAAAATTAACCAAATTTCTTCAAAATGTTTTCTTTTTTTTTTTTTTTTTTTTTTTTTTTGCTTTTTGGGTCACACCCGCGATGCTCAGGGGCTACTCCTGGCTCTGCACTCAGGAATTACTCCTGGCGGTGCTCGGGGGACCACATGGGATGCCGGGATCGAACCCGGGCCGGCACAGGCCGGCCGCGTGCAAGGCAAACGCCCTACCCGCTGGGCTATTGCTCCGGCCCCTCAAAATGTTTTCATGTAGTAGAAACAACTCCAAGATTATACCATACTGGTTTTCTTCCAACATAATGCACAAAACACTAGAGGTCAGTCATTTCCAACACTATTTTATGCATTCTTTTCTTCTAAGAAAAGGCTCTTCTAAGTGGCATGTACACAGATGACTGAAACACCTCATGAGAGAAATCAGCTCCCACCGTGCTTCACAATACAACATACATGTTGTTCTAAAACACATTTCTTGAGTTTTTCAACTGGATAATGAGTACAGTGCTATTCTCACTGTGGTTTCCTAACAATTATCTCTGCTGAACTGTGCATACAGAGAAATAGTGGGAATTGAGTTCAATCACTTACCCAAAAATACCACATTTTATGAAATCATCTGGTAAAAGTTACTTATCTTTAACATGGTATTTGATCATCTCTATCCAATAAACCTCTAGGTAATAAAATACTAGAACTTCTAAAACTAGCGCTACTAATTGGATGAAAATATCTCTTTTCAAGAATAAACCTACATAATGAGAGGGTGGGAGTCAAAGTAAGACATATGTAAACTTAAAAAATCTATCAACCACAGGTAATAAAATGTATCCATTTATATGAGCCTATTGGTTTAGTTTTTAAAATCGCACAAATATAAATGTTACTAACATTCAGGACTGTTTGGAAACTATTATTCTCTGACTTTAATGCACAGATTTTTATGGACAAAAAATAGAAGCAGAACATGCAATTCACATCTCAAGTGTTGCTACTTTACCTCAGAAATGAAAGCACCAATATTTTTTACATGGTTGAGCATCGGAGTGTCGGGCACAAATGTACACTTGTCCTTAGATCTTTTATACTCTTCCTTATAATGAATCTAAAAGAAAAAAAGGGAAGTATATATATGAAGGGCAAGGAGAAAACCATTTCAAAATCCTTTTAAAAATTTATTGAAATCATTATGAGATAGACAATTACAAAGCTGGTCATGATTGGGTTTCAGTCATACAGTGTTCCAACACCCATCTCTCCACCATTGCACATTTCCCAGCACCAATGTCCCCAGTTCCCTTCCCCACCCTCTACTTAACCCCCCAACCTGCCTCTATGGCAGACTCTCTCTCTCCCTCTTTTGTGAATGATCCTTTCTTGAACAGTAGTCATATTGTTTAAAAGAGAAGAGTCCATTGAAAGAGAATTTATTATCTAAAGTCAATACTCAAGTGTGGAACGGTTCTGAAAACAAGCCAAAACAAGTCAACTGACACTAGGATGTCTAAGGTGCCAAGGAGGCAAACTAGAAATTGCACTTTGGATAAGCCCAGGACCCCTTTTCATCTGATCTGAAGTTGGCTCCATAAACAATGTCCAGCTTGCCCCCTCCATTTTATAGAGCCTGGTGTCCCCGCCCAGGAGCTGCCCTGGGGCCACCAGCCATAGCATGAAGAGCCTCACAAGTGGCTGGGGAAGCTGGAACTCGGCTTGCCCCAGGCCCAGCTGACTATGGGGCCCCAGGGAGGACAGATGGGTTTTTGGGAGTGGGCCCATCACCTCTGGGGGTCCCAGAAGCAGCCGGATGAGACTCGCCCACCACACTAGCCACCACCTTCGCTGTCTGGATGCTGGGAAACTGCCTCATGACCAGATTAACAGAGCAAAACCAGTTCGAGCCCAGGTCGGCGCAGCTGCTTGTGGCCACGCGGTCCATTAAAAATAGTGGAAACAGTAATGTCCTTTAATGCACTGCATTCCACGATGTGCAGGAAAGTTTTGCGGGAGGGAGAGATAAAGAGGAGAGAAATGACATACAGAACCTGCCAAGTAGTTGAGGTGTGGGAGGGGGGAGGGAGGTGGGGACGTTGGTGATGGGAGATGGGTTTGGGTGGAGGGATAGGTGTTGGAACACTGTAGAACCAAAACTCTACATGAGCGTCTTTCAATTGTATGTCTAAAATGGTGTAATAAAATTTTTGGGGGAAAAATAATAAAATAAAATAAAATGAAAAAAAAACCAATGTCCAGCTTGCTCAGCATAATTATTAAATGTTCTTCATTTCTTCATGCAAGCAACTGGTTTAATTGCTACTTTTAAATCATTGACCTTAGCATTAAGCCTCTGGTCATAGAGAAACCCAGCTGTCTACTTTAAGTTCCCAGACAAGTGGTCATCGGGATAGATGTAGCCAATGAAGAAGGCGAGGCAGAGAGGAAGCCATGGACCATTACTAGGCATGCCATTACCCACGCACTCTGGATTAGAGGAAGAGGCTTCCTGCTATTAACTCAACTCAAAGCAAACTCACCCACTTTCTGAGCACCCCAGGCCTCCCCTTTTTCCCAAGAGGAACAGAATCTTGCCAGAAATTGACCCCATGGTAGAGAGCCTCTGGCACTGCCCCCTCACAGGGGAAAACACAAGGAGGTTCAAAGAGCTTAACTGAGTTTGTGTTTCCCTTCTCTGGTCCCACCAGCAAATGAATCCCCTCCTTTCCCTTGTTGAAAGGCCAGAATTATTACTTTGAGGGCAATGCTACTGGATCCAAAAAGAGTCCAGAGGTAGGAGCAGTAACTGTGCAGCGGCCCCAAGGAGCTTGTTAATTGCCACCCAGTCTGCAACTAGAGAGGCAAGACTATAACTCACTGAGAGGATGAAGGTAATTTGGTAAAAGTTCTATTACCCTGTAATAAAGTCCTGTTCATCTAGCCAAGACTGTACATACTTGCACTGGGGGAAAAAGTGTTCAATTCAGTGATAAATTACATGGTCTCCCTAATTACAACCTAAAAGGGAAGTTTAATTGTCTCATACCTGGTCCTCCCAGGACATGACTAATAGAGATGTTAGTTGACATTACATAGAGATTCTTGCTGAGCGTAAGCCGAGCTGTAACCAGGTCATCGAATGGACGAACAAACTGAGTCAAGTTCTTTCCATGTAATAAATGACCCCATGAAGACTCTTAGCTATTTGATGCCCACCACATTATACACTTGCTATATTCATGAAATCAACATTAGAACATATTTATCTTATCTGGGCACTAAATTACATTTTTTTTATCTCCACATAGATTAACCATAATTTTAGGTCTCGGCAAATCACCCTCCTTAGTCACTAGTAATTAAATCGTTAATAGCAGTATGATAAATAGTAGGCTATTTTGATCATAAGGAGAAAAAAATAATCTCCGTTATGTAATTAAGTGCGAGAGAAAATAACCTATCATTAGGCTTGAGTTGGCTCATTATTTTTATCTCTTGCCACCATCTTTTCTGCTCACACTCACATTCCTCACTGCAGCAGGATGTGCTCTGGTCATTTTCCTGATAAGCAGTGACCTGAGCAGAATGTGCTGGACAGGACCAAGGATAAGGGTGAAGTAGTTACTTCCTCTGCTCTGTAGCAAATAGTTGTAAGTGTGGTCCCCATTTCTTTTCTTTGGTCTTTTTCAAACACATACAGTTTTATAGTATGGGTCACAATAAGCAAATGACATTAAATTTTTATGTTAAAAATTCCACTTATTAGTCTTCTTTTACCAGAATACCAGAAAAAGATTCACAAAAGGGGAACTAACTGGATGGCATAGAGAAAAATAAAATCAAAATCACTAATACAATCTTGAATATTTTACAACCTATGTTGGTTTCCACCTTTTGGGCTGATTACCTGTACAAACTGTCCCTCTTTCTCTTGGGTCCCTCCCTCCCTCCCTTCCTACCTTGCTTCTCTCTCTCTGTTCTTAGGTCACACCTGGCACTGCTTGGGGAACCATACAATGCTGGGGAATCAAATCCAGGCTACCCACAGGCAAAGCTCATTGAGTTACCTCCTTCCTTCCCTGAATCATTCTTTCTTAGTAACAGAATTTAAGTGCGCTTAAGAGAACACTCAAACAGCTACCCAACCTCAGTGGACAAACATAGTCCTTTTCTGTTCCTTCTTCAGTGATCAGCAAGGGGAGATCAAGACCCAGCTATGGGCATTGGATAACAGTGGAAGTCTCACCAGCACTGGTACTGGCAGAAAGGAAGAAACTTGTCTGGCACCATCCTTAGACACTTTGTCCTACATTTTCCCTTTAGCAGCAAACATGTAACCATAAGGCAAGATGTTACCTTACCAACAATGACAGAACTGGAGTAAAGGGGATTGAGAGAGGAATATCATCCACTGGATTGAACCCACTGCACCCTCCGCAGCCTACCAACCAAACAACCCCTGGACTATGTAACAAAAAAAATAAATTTCTTTGTTAAGTCTCTGTACTAGAGTTTTCCGGTACTTGCAGCCACCAGTACTCATAGCCAATATACAAACCAAGTTAAATTCTTAAAAGTCAAGTCTATGGATAAAATTCTCGCCCTTTGCCCTCATTAATGAATTCCACCATGTGTTTATTACAAGAGCCCAATTTATTCAAGGTGCTTTGTACTCCTGGTCTAATTTATTTCCTTTATAATGTGATGAGTTGAGACTAAAATGTAAGACTAAGTAAAAGTGTTGGGAACTATTTCCTAGGACAAGCATTCCAGACCAAAGGGTTCTGAGATCAATTCCTCACCAAAGGAGAGAGGTTGGCTCAGAACAGTAAAGTCTTGGCTCTTTCTTACCAGCCTTTTTTGTTAACAAAGGGTTGCAAGCCAAGGATTTTCCCTGATTTTCTAGCACCACTGGAGCATCTCAGGAGGACTAACAATAAAATCAATTGTTTTCTGCATCGGAAAGATTTACCCACAACAATGTTCATTTGCCTGGAAAGCATTCTCTCTGCTGCCAGGCAAATGAATACCCTAGGAAGATTGAAACCAAAACACTGAGTCAGAGGTTCCAGGCTTGCTCTGTAGAGATATTACATGCTCAGAAACACAGCAAAGACCCTTGGTCACCTGATATATTCATGGCTTCCTGAAGTCGAGACGCATGATTTAGAGAGAGCAAAATAAATAAGAGTCCCAGACTTGATTTCATCAAGGATTTGATTAGAACTGATTAATAGTTCTCAGAAAGAAAGGGAATTAGTATTAGGAGAGAGATTAGTATGTAGGGAAATAATCTGTGGTTAAAATAAAAAAGAAGTTACCTCTAAAAGCAACTATCTCCCCTTCATAGTTGATAAGCAGGGGTGGGGAGGGGTTAGGATGGGCCCGGAGATCGTTCAGTGAACTGGAGCACATGCTGTGCATGCAGGAGGCTGGGGTTCAGACCCCAGAACTGCATGTTCTAAGCACCACCATGAGTGACTCTGAGCACTGTTCCTGGATGGCTTAGCCCCTGAGCACTGCTGGGTGTGGGCACAACAGAAAAAAAATAATCTGAAAGTAGAGGATGGAGAGAGAAACCCCACACTATGGACAGAGTAGAAACTGATGAGAGCCTTCTCTCCAACAAAAATTTTTAAAGGTTGAAAATAAGAAACATCTCCTACTAAACCCCAAAGCGGAGCTACCTGACCTAAAACATAGCCATTTATTTGTCTAGATGGAGAATTCTCCACAGTTCAGGTCTCCCCAAGACTTTATTTTCTGCCAATCCTATAAAATATTTCAATAAATTATCAAGCTGGGTGTGATACAGCAGAGTCTGCTCTTGGCCAAGGCTCATGGAAAGAAAAGCGTGTGGAAGCAAAGTCAATAAGGGCTCACTGCTGACTGTGGTGTGTGCTATGCACAACACAAAACATCAAGGGTTTAATTCTTCACCAACTGCGAAAAGTACTGTTTAACTAAATACTGAAAGGGAATGGCTCTCTGGCGGCCAGGGAGATGGCTCAAAGGGCTGGAGCACATGTGCCGCTAACACTAGTGGAAATAACATAGTGAAAACACTATGTGGAAAATAACACTAGTGGAAAATACATAGTGAAAACACTATGTATGTCCCATCCCTGACACCACATCCCTCCTGGGCACTGTCAGGAGTGATGCTGTGAGCATTACAGGAGCAACCCTGGGGTGCAGGCCCAAACAACAACAACAAAAAATGACAGATATTGAGTGGTCCATGACAAGTCATAAATCATAACTGAAAATCATTGCAAGGATGGTCTAACCACTTCCTGCTGGCCTCAAGTTCAAGCAACTCTATGATAACAAATGCAACAAAACCCAAAGTGACTATCACTCCAGTCACTGGCCATCCATATGTGAGCAGCTGTGGACATTCTGGCTATTATAACCCCCAAAAAGACACATGGAAACTGTAAAATAATCGTAATGATGTTGAAGGGAACATTGAGCTTCTGCTCCTAAAGAGAAATCCATAAAGCCGTTCTCATCTAAAACACTGGAGCAGATGGGGAAGGGAAAAGCAGCCAAGTTCTTGGCTCAGCTGGACCCAACCCTGAATCTAGACCCTATTCTTGACTCTGCCAGGGCTCGAATAAGTCACTCAGCCTTGAAGTTGACCCAAAGGAGGCTGCTGGAATATCACAGAGGAGGAGGAGCATCACAGTGACGCCAATGAGGGAGTCAGGCAGACCTTGTTTGAAGCCCCAGATCTTGGTTCACCAGTTAAGAGATTTGATCGACAGAAAGGGAGGCAGCTTTTCAGAGCTTCGAGATATAGGATTCTACAGAGCAGGTAAATAACACCCCAAACCCACTTGGCAAAACAGGCAGGCAACAAAAAGACTCAGGATAAAGCATAACTTCCCTGTGGATATAGGGTTATGAAACAAAAATGAAACACTTCAATGTTTGCCTGTAAGTTTCAGAAGAGGGAAAAGATTGGAAATTAAACTGAACATGGGGCACTGCACTAACAAAAGGGAATGGATGACTGACTGGAACTCCAGTATTCCTGGAGCTATTACCATTTTTTTTTTTTTGTGTTTTAGCTATGTGATCAATACTATTTCAGATACACATTTTATTTTTCACCTTTTTTTATTGAAACACTGTGATATACAAAGTAAAAAGGTTTTCTAATACTGTTGATAGAAAGCTTCATACTTCACCACCACTCCCACCACCAGAGTGTTCCCACCACCAAAGACCAATGTCCCACCCATTCCAATCCCCATGCCTGCTCCATCAGCTGGCACTGATTGCATTGACCATTAAAGCACATACATGGCAATGTTATTGATGACTCCATTTTCTTCCCTATTCTTGGTTATGGGAGAATCTGACAGAATTCTGTTCTTGAATTTACTTTCTGAGTTTCTAGAATGTGATTGGTTCCACTAGTTTGATATACCATGCAGCCACGCGACGAGGGGAGAGCCAGATGGCAGCTCTCTCCCATGTCAGATACACATTTTAGACTTGCTACCTACGCATGCCAATAATATAGTAAAGATAAAAATTTTAAGTTCATCTGCTTTATATAAAAACAAGGTTTACTCTAGAGAGCAGATTAAAAAACGTCATTACTTAACCACTCAAACAACTTCTTAACCAACCACTTAACCAACCAGTCATTACAGATCACTTAACTAACTTCTAAGGGATTTAATTTAGTCCTATAGAAAAGTCCTTCCAAAAGGGTAAACACAAATTTTGCTATAATGATTATATAAGCAGTTTTCATTTTTTTAAGAAATGAAAAATTGTTCAGGATATTCATTGACAAATTTCAAAATTAGGGGCCAGAACAATAATGAAGTGGGTAAGGCATTTGTCTTACACAGGCAATCTGGGTTCAATCACTAGCACCCCATAGGGTGACACTCTGAGTATTGCCAGAACATATACTTGAGGGCAGTGTCAGGGATAAGCCTGGAGAACAGCCCAGTTGGCCCAAAAACAAAATCAAAATTACTATTTTTTTTTTGTTTTTTTGGGTCATACCTGGCAATGCTTAGGGGTTATTCCTGGCTCTGCACTCAGGAATTAGTCCTGGTGATGCTCAGGGGACCACATGGAATGCTGGGGATAGAATCCGGTCAGCTGCATGCAAGGCAAATGCCCTCCCACTGTACTATTATTCCAGCCCATAGCCTACATTTTAACAAGTATGAAGTTCCACTGAAAAACACAAATTGGCAGAGACCAGGGCAATAGTACAGCAGGTACAACAAAAAAATGACAAATCTTGAGTGGTGCATGACAAGTCAGAAATCAGAACTGAAAGTCATTGCAAGGATGGTCTAACCACTTCCTGCTGGCCTCCAGTTCAAGTAACTCTACGGTAACTCCTTTACTTGCGTTTGCGGCCCACTAGGGCACCCCTTGTAGTCCCTGAACACTGCCAGAAGTGATCCCTGAGGGCAGACACAAGGGTTAGCTTTGAGCACCACTGGGTGTGGGCCCGAAACCGAAAGAAAAAGAGAGGGAAAAAAAGAAACACAATGTGAATCAGTATGCAGATCTGAAAGGCTAGAAATTGATCTAGATATCTAAGTAATACAGACATTCTGCTATACAACAAATCTACAATAAACCAAAGTTATGTTTTATTTCACCGACATAAGAAATGCACAGATACCATCTTGGATATAATAATTCATATGGAAGTGAATAGCTAGCCTTTACCTCTGGCAAATGGTAAAAGGCCTTCATCACTCTCCACAAACTTGGTGTTAGAAGTCAGACTAAATAGTATCTAAAACAACACCAATATCAACGTCTATCTAATATGATCACTCTAGTTCAAATGTTTCATAGAAACTAACCCAACTACACCTCAGTAGAAGTCTGTCAATGCCAGAAAAGTTACCTCTCCAGAGTTACTAAACTAAAGGGTTTAACTTGCAGCATTATTATTACTATCTGTGTCATAAAGCTAAGTTTGGGTGAAAATCTACAGTGAAAAAACAGAGTGAAGAGGAATTTATATTCACATCCCACACTTGCTTAACTGTGTGACCAACACAGATTACTAAACCTCTCTGAACCTTCCTTTCTTCACTTCTAAAATAGGAAGTAAAAAATTAATAGAACCTACCACACAAGCTACAAGATAGGGTAAATATAGTCAGTACATCTAATCCTCAGCTATAATTGTGGTTGCTATCATAGTCATTATTACAGTTTACAAAGAACTTTCCCAGACAATAACTTAGGACCATTATTAATTAGACAAATAATAGATCCCCAACTTTAAAAAAAAAAAACAGTTTCATCACAGGCCAAATATATGGGGAGGGTCTGACTCCCACCATTTTTCTGACAAGCGGTGAGGAAATATATAATGTAAAAATCAGGAGAACAGACACAAAAGTCCTTCGGCAAAAATTTCAGATATTTCATACAACTGCCCTTTCGCTCCTGAGCCCAGCCAGGTTCCGAATCCTGGACTTGGACAAGCTGGTTTCAGGGATCATCTCTGCTCACTAGGCTGTTACTCAGGGCCTTTTCTTTGAAGCCAATCATTTGTGAAATCACTGACCAGGCTCACTCATGGCAAAGATGGCTGCTTTGTGCCACCCTATCAATATCAAAACTGATTCTCCTGTGCACCTTTCCTGAGAATCTCACCTCCGACCCAGCAATTTTCTCACGACTGCTTTGGTTTTTTTTTTTTTTTTTTTTGCTTTTTTGGGTCACACCCGCGATGCTCAGGGGTTTCTCCTGGCTCTGCACTCAGGAATTACTCCTGGCAGTGCTCCGGGACCATATGGGATGCCGGGGATCAAACCCTGGCCGGCATGGGCCGGCCACGTGCAAGGCAAACGCCCTACCCGCTGGGCTATCGCTCCAGCCCCTCTCACGACTGCTTTGATGTGGAGACTCTAAATTCTTTTTGTTTTTTCTTTTTTGGGTCACACCCGGTGACACTCAGGGGTTACTCCTGGCTCTTCACCCAGGAATTACTCCTGGTGGTGCTAAGGGAACTATATGGGATGCTGAGGATCAAACCCAGGTCAGTAGCATGCAAGGCAAACGCCCTACCCTCTGTGCTATCGATTCAGGCCCTAAATTCTTAGTACTGGTGATGACCCAGCTAGAACTCGAGTCTGACTGAGAACAGAATCACATCTCAATGTCAAGTAGCTCTTATAGTATAGTAGAGCCTGAGTTACTGAAAAGTCACAACACAATTGGCCTTTTTCATTGGTATCATCATTAATAACACGTCACTGGTATTATTTCACTGATATCTCATAGGACTCTGATAAGGCAGTTCAGTAATCTATAAATCTTAAATTATAATACATGTTACCTACACATGGTTATATGCATTGTCGTGATTTAGGTAACTCTTTGCTTCATCAGATTCCTCAAAAGGTCATCAGAAGTACTCTGTGTGTGTGTGTGTGTGTGTGTGTGTGTTTTAAGTAGGCACTTGATAGAGATCTTCCTAAAATAAATTACTTCATTACATAAAAGTTTAAACTGCTTTTGGGACTCTCCAATGGAATAGTCTGAGTCAAATACTTTATGATTTCCTGCCAGAGGGATAGCAAAATTCCTTAAGGGACAAGACTCTGGATTAAGCAGAAACTGTGGGTGACCTTGGGAAATCACTGTGCTTTTGACAAAGCACTATCCAATTGTGGGCCACTAGCCCTCTGTGGGACTCTAAAATATATATTATATATAATATATATTTTAGAGTCCCACATACATATTTGGAATATACACATAGAATGCATATATATATACATATATATATTGCATATATATATACATATATATATATATATATATATATATATATATATATATATATATATATATATTCCAAAGAGGACACAGCTGAAAAAAATCACATAAAGGAGGCTTGGTTCATGACATAAGACTAGGGGGCCAGCCAGTAGGGTGAGGGTCACAGGAAGGAAACAAGCTCAGAAAAGAGCCAGTGGCATAAAGGCTGAGAAAGCTGCTAAAACAGATGGTCTGCGGAGGGGCAGTCTCTTTGTCCATGGCATAATAGCATCACATACATAATGCAAGAAACGACAAAAATAGCAGTAGCTACTTACATCACTAATAAGTTCAGTGCATTTTCTGGCCAATTCCATGCTTAGGTCTTCAATAACAGGTTTAAGAAAAACCTATCCAGAAAACAAAAGCAAACAAAAGGAAATATTTTTCTAACCATCAACTTAGAGAAACAAGTACATTCTTCAGCATAGGTTCTTCAACTCACCTTGTCTTCTTCATTTTCTTCTTCCCCTGTTTTATCCTGTTCTGTTTCATCTTTTACATCTTCAAATACAGGAACCTTCATTTTTACTCTTTATATTTGTATAGTATTGTATACATATACATATATATATATGTATGTATGTATAAACACACACACACACACACACACACACTTTTTCTTTTTAAATTCGCTAGAATAGCTCAAGGTTTTAGTACTTGATCTCAGCACATTTGAGATCTTTAAGTTTTCAGTGTCCTGGCAGAAATGACCTTGCCCAGTGCTCCTCCCTATTTAGGCCACACTTCACTCTCCTTATCACAACTGTGTATGAGTGGATGGAACAGAACTGTGGAGGCTGGCCAGGGCAAACCTCCCCAATGGAAACATTTTTACAGACAGTATTTGAGTCTACCAACTTTTAAAGTCAACATTCTTTTAGAAATGTTGACCTAAGCAGTCAACTGGCTAAAAAAAATCCAAGGGAGACCCTTTATTTCTTTTTCACAAAGTCTATTCATTCATAAAATTGCTTGAAAGACACTTAAAGATTCTGAGGAAACTTCTCTGCTCTCACACTCCAGAGAGACCCCTATCCCCTCCCCCAGCACACTTTTTATCTGAAACCTGTTATCACAAAGTTTTCTTGACTCCATCTAAATAAAGCTTTCACTGGAATGTCAGTCTTATCTGGGAGTTGGTGAGGGTGAATCTGGAGACTTTAAATTCATTTCACTAAATGAAATTAAATATTTTATGTCATACATACACTTTTCACATTCTAAAAAAACATTTATATTAGCTAATTAAAGGCCAGTAATTAATTATGAAAAGGTCTTGAAACACTTGAAAAAATCGATTCTAAGTTCATTATGACTATTTATCTTACACTGAAATTCATTATTTCACTGCAGACTTCACCAAACACGAAACCTTGGAGTAAACTTAGGTTGGCACATCATTTAAGGATTCTAGAAATACTTGTTGTTTATTTACTGATTAAAAACAATCACTTTTAGTCCTGCCCATTAGATTTATTTTGCAAACTCTTTAGTATTTTCATTTTATTCCTTCTGTGTTAAAGATTGGAAAAGGTAGGAAGAACAAAGCAATAATAGTTGTAACATGGTAAGCGTTATCAGTCATGTAATTTAAAATATACTTCTCAAAGATTATCCTGACATGAATTTAGTAATCCTAGGATGATATAACTCATAACTTATCAATTTGGTTATTTAAGTCATAGGGTAAATTAATTTTTATAAAGCCATAACATATATATGAGTATACGACACAAAATGCACATATTATGGTCAAGTAATAGAACTAGTTCTATTAAGCAGTACTTTATTAAAAAATAATACTTTGTTTTAAGCAGTCCAGTATAATGCTATTTTCTCTTGATAACATATCTAATTCATATTTACTTTTAATTGTCTTGAGTTTACCTAAACTCAAAATTCTGACAGGAAAAATATGTTTTAGGGGCCTTATATATAGATTACTTTGGAACTGTTTTCCTGAAGGTCAATGTTTCACAAAATACTCTGGAAGGGAGAAGGGAGTTTTTAAAACACATTTGGAGAAACATTTGTTATCAGTCTTAACCCCTGTCACTTACTCATAGGGTACAAAGCAGTTAGAAGCTTTAAAAAAGTCTCATAACCAAGAACACAATTAGAGTTTGTATTTCCCAAACATGAATCTCTCCACCTTATCTAATCTTACCTATCAACCAACCTTCAACCTACATTCCTATTTTCTCAAATGTAAGCCAGAAAACTAGAATTCTTTTGAGAAATGTTATTTAAGGAAACTTTGTTCTGAGGGGTGGGGGAAGGAAGAGAGTTATAATCCAGAAAACTGTAGAAGATTGGTTGGTATGTCTATGGACCTATTTTTAACACAGGCCAACTAAGTGGTATTGTTGTAGGCAGGCAGACGGGGGGGGCGCCACATGGCAATAAATTCCTGAAGAAGAGCTCCAGAGCCACACCTGATTGAAAGCCCGAAACCAAACTTGATAAGACCATATCAACAATAGACCCTGGAGGAAGGAAAGGCCAAAAGGAATGTGTAAATCTCCTGAGGGAAATGAATCAGCCTTCCCGCCCAGGACCCAGCTCAAGGAAGACCCTAGGACATTCCAGTCAAAGAAGACCCCTCCCAAAGTCTACTCCCCTTGGCAACGGGGCCCTAGCAACCGAGGTTGAAGCCCCATATGGGAGTAACTTGGGGAGAAATCTATAAAAAGCCGTCCTGACCAAAGGACAGCGCACGCTGCCTGGGCTCACATGTTGCATGCGCCGCACATGCTGCCTGGGCTCACATGTTGCATGCGCCAGACATGCTGCCTAGGCACACATGTCGCCTGCGCACACATGCTGCCTGGGTACACATGTCGCCTGCGCCGCACATGCTGCCTGGGCTCACATGTTGCATGTGCGGACATGCTGCCTGGGTACACATGTTGCCTGCGCCGCACATGTGGTGCCTGAGCACGTGTGTTGCCCGCGATCTCCCCCTCTTGAGATGTGTACTCCCTCTTTTACTCCGGCGCCTCCGCCTTTGGAGCAGCCCGCGTTCTCCCTTGAGCGCAGTTCTCTTTCCTTTCTTTCTCTCCCTCCCCCCTCACCAAAAACCTCCTCAATAAAACCTATTTTACTTCACTGCTCGTCGACTCCTGAAAATTCTTTTTCTGCGAGGAAGACAATAACCTTGAGGCAGACCTGGGTAAGGCCTAGGACTGACTTTCCTTTCCTGCAAAGAGCAATTCCTCGCTCCAGCCTGAGTCCGTGGCTCCCGAGAAACCTCGGGTGGTGGGATTAACTCCCGTGCCTAGAGATCAAGCGGACCTCAGGCGTGGGCTTGGACGGCCACCTCGTGGGGCTGGTGGGGCTCAGGCCCACGCCGTGCAGGGGCTCATCGCAGACTTTATCAGTCCTTAGCCTGCCCAGCGGTCCCGGGTGGCAAAGGCGGCTGGGGAGAAAGCGACCATCTCTCTCTCCTTCCTGCCTCACATAAGTCACCCGTGGGATCCACCTGCAACAGTATCACCCAGACATATCCTACTTACCACCTACATATCAAAAGCAATGCCCAAGGCCTGCTGGTTTAAAGAATCCCACAGGGTAATGCTCTTTACTTTATAATAGCTCCATAAAAGAGCAGAATGGGGGCCGGAGTGATAGCCCAGTGGTAGGGCGTTTGCTTTGACGCGCCCGGCCTGTGCCGGCCTGGGTTCAATCCCCGCATCCCATATGGTCTCCCGAGCACCACCAGGAGTAATTCCTGAGTGCAGAGCCAGGAGAAACCCCTGAGCATTGCCGGGTGTGACCCAAAAAGCAAAAAAAAAAAAAAAAAAAAAAAAAGAGCAGAATGTGTGAATTCCAAGCCCCAGAAGTCCTCTGCCAAGGAGAGGAGGCTTGGTAATAAGGCGCTTGCTCTGTCCACAGGAGGCCCTGGGCTCAATTCCTGGCACTGCAAAAATGGATAAATAAAGCCCTCTGCCCAAAGGTCTCTAATATCCTATAAAAAAATCTATGGCATTACCTTTCTCCAAAGGGAAGAGCACCTTCTGTAAGCCTCTCTGCACTTTTTCTACTTAAGTGCTGGAGAGGAATCTTGACAAAGCCGCATCCAGCACCCTACTTGGCTAGTATTTGATGGACAATGCTCATGCTGCTCTCGGTGACGGCTATTCTCCATGGAGGTGACCTTCATCAGGCTTTAATGCTATTTCCTGGTTTCCCAATTGTAATGTTTCTGATCAGCTTTCCATGTGCTGGGGAGAAAAAAACTCTCTGAGAATATACAAACAAGTGTTATGTAATAAATTAAAAACAAAATATCATACACAATCTGAACTCAACTTCCACTGGACGATTTTAAAATCAGAAATTTTAAAGTACAAAGGTCTTTCAGAAATCAACCCAACAAAAGCTTTGTCTTTTAGCAGGACAAAATTAAGTTCAAGAGGAATTAATTATTTGCCTCATTCACAAAATGATTCCATAGAGCACAGGAACCAGAACTTAACTACAACCCTGTATTTATTCAAGCAAGTATGATGCTGGGAACCCAGTTTCATGTCAGAAAGGCAGGAGTGAGCAAAACACACTTTTGTGCTGAAGATAAGGTAGAAAGTGAAAGCTCATCATTCAAGACATGCAGGATGAACCCCTAATGGATGATCTGGCAAGGGAGATCTATCACTGCCTTAGACTGAATGTGTTCTCTCTCTCCCTTTCACTTGCACGCATAAATACAAAATTCATGGAAACTTTTCTCTAAAACATTTTAAGCCCTGCATTTCATCAAGCAACGCTCTCTTGTCAATAGCTCCAAAATTCCTGCAGGATAGCAGAAGGTGCTTCAAAATTCCCAATCAACCTTCCTATTTGTTTTGAAACAAAGTCATATGTATTTTAATACGTATTTTCCCTTGGAGCTCCCCAAAAGGGAGTACTTGTATTGTTGTTAAAGTCCTTTTTTATTCCCTATGGACCATTTCATTATCTTTTCTAATTTTTTATTCGAGAGCTCTATTCAGAGGCAGAAGAACAAACTGGAATCACCTTATACACAGATACCTCCAAGTAGATGTGATTCTTTCATTCTCTGGGAGCAAACCATTTCCTCCCACTCATGCCCAGTAATGAAATTTAAAAAAAAAAACAAAAACCCAAAGTGCCAAAAGATAATAAGAACACCTCACTACAAACACAAGATTTTCCCTACAATCTGGAAAGGTACACAGTTCCAGAATTTCCTCATTTGCCAGAGTAATACCCTATACCATCCATATATTTATAAATGCCAGAGGGCTTCTGACTTGTCATAACCCAAAGATCAGAGCTAACCTGTGTATTTATAATACAGAAATCTGGGGGTCAGGGCTGGAGATAGCCCAGAGGGTAGGGCGTTTGCCTTGCACGCCGCCCGCGCTTGCTTTGCACGCCGCGGCCTGTGCCGGCCTGGGTTCGATCCCCTGGCATCCCATATGGTCCCCGAGCACCGCCAGAAGTAATTCCTGAGTGCAGAGCCAGGAGTAACCCCTGAGCATCGCTGGGTGTGACCCAAAAAGAAAAAAAAGAAAAAGAAAAAAAAAAAAAGAAATCTGGGGTCAGCATGCTAGATCAGCAGTAGGGTGTCTGCCTTGCACACAGCTAACCCAGGTTTGATCCTCCAGCATCCTACATGGTCCTCTGAGCTTGCCAGGAGTGATCCCTTAAGCACAGAGCCAGGAGTAAGCCTTGAGCCCTGCTGTGTGTGGCCCCAAAAAACAAAACAAACAAAAGCAAACAAAAGCTCTGAAATACAGAAGTCTTAGGTCTTTTTTTAGTTTGACGTTTATGTAAAGCAAATGTGGAATCCCCTAATTCAGGTTTAGGGACACAGCTCCTGGCAGGGACACTTGTCCAGGGTTACCATCATGAGTATCTCCAGATTTTAACTGTGAAAGTAGGCAACAAGCTCTTTCTGTCTGAGCAAATGGTTCATCCTATTTTCCCTCCTTCTTTTTCTTCTTTTCCTATTTTTTGTTTGTTTGGTTTTGGGACCAAACTCAGGGGTGCTGAGGACTTATTCCTGGCTCTATGCTCAGATGTACCCCCAAAGAGTGGCAGTGCTTGAAGGGCAATTGTGTGGAGCCAGGGATCAAAGGAATCAGACTGAGGTTGCAGCATGCCAGCAGCACAATTTATACCTCTGTACTACTGCACCTGCCTTTGCAGCATGTTTTTTCTAGTATGCATGACTTGAAAATGATTATTTCCATAATTGAAATAGATCAAACTTCAGCTCTGAGGTGAGAGAAACACTGGCAGAGATAAAGAGATAAAATGGAAACGGTCATTTCCATTTTAAAAGCGAATTCACCTTGTCTTATTATAATGTTAAAATATGATAAAATATTAAAATAGTCTCCTACAGTTAGGAGGGAGAAAGCATTATCTGGCATGTTCCCCCCAAGCTCTTTTTGCATACTCATTGTTACTCACTTTTCACATACTCATTGTTACT